>NW_020869588.1:92303-97303 GCF_003789085.1 Penaeus vannamei | reverse complement strand
ACCAGACCAAACAGACAAACGCACGCCATCGACAGACACAAACAGACACGTATGTGTACTCAGATTTTGCTGGTCCTTTAATTGTAATGACCGTAAGTCAATGCACATGGACAACAAACAGCAACAGACACGTACGCAACACGGAGCAGCACACAGACACTAACAGACAACTGCATGCACATGGACACAAACATGGAACGCACGCAGCCTCGAGACAGGACACACACAGACAACAGACACGCATGGCACACAGACACATACAGACACGCACGGCACCAACACAAACAGACACGCAGCAACACAGACACAACACGAGACAACGCACCGCACGACAGACACAAAACAGACAACGCAATGCACATGGACACAAAGCAGACTAACAGACACGTACTGCACACGGACCACCACAATGACATGCGTATAACGCTTGTGCATGGAACAAACAGACTCGAACTAGTGGTTATAGAGCAATTATTGCACATTGGACACAAACAGACAACGCACGCATCAATTATCATGGACGGACAACGCAAAACAAGACACAGACCACGCATCGCACAAGTTCGTCAGACATCAAACAGACACGCATACTCACGCCACACAGACAAAACAGACACGCACGCACATTTTATCTATTTATATAATGTGTGCGAAGGTATGTGTTCAAGAGTTTGATATTCCAGACACAAACAGACACGCACGCACACAGACACAAACAGACACGCACCGCACGACAGACAGCAAACAGACACGCTACGCACACAGACACGCACGCACAATTGCCAGTACAGATACACAAATCAGGAACGCAAGACGCACTACAGAACAGTGTCAGGTTGACAAACAGAACCGCACGCACACATTGCACATTGTCTGCTTTATATTTGTTGTGGCTTATTGTGTAAGAATTTCACTAGTGAATGGAATAATTAGATTGATTTAGGCAAGTTATTGTAATGACCAAAAACAGACACGCACGCACAATAGGAACGTACGCACGGACATAACCCACGTTTGTGACGCTACATCACGTTTTGTGGCAGACCGGATGCGCTTGTATCTCCACGAACATATAATACATACATAACATACAACACACGCACGCACGCACGCACGCACGCACGCACACACAACACAATTACTATACGTTACTGTTTAGATAAGCACACACACCACACACACAACACACACACACAACACACACGCTCCACAACTACACCACACACACCGGCTGGAGTATTCGTGTGCGTTAGTGTTCAACATTGTTAGTGAAACAGGTGCGGTTTGCTTGCTATCCACTCCTTTTCTTTGCTTTACGCGCACACGCAACACTACACGCACTACACACAATTCATTTAACACATCGCACTGCACACACAATATGGCACACACAACCCATGGCTTCTAGGTCACACACCGGTAGTCTATCAAACACACTAAGTATGTACATAAGCATAATATGGTTGACGCCGCTTGTTTGCGTGTGTGTGCTCATACATTTGTCCTGTATCTGTCTTTATCTTTTTGTATGCACAGTAATATCAGTGTGTATTTTACCTTCAATAACCGACCATTACCGTCACTCACTGTTTCATACTCCCGAGACTTTTGCATCTCCTTCATCTTGCAAAATCTTTTGTCCACTGAATTCATTACAAACCATGTAGATTTTCATATCCTAATTTCACCTTTTAAATCAACCCAAGCAACACCCTCAGATCCCGTCCAAGCAAACCCGAGCTGTGGATACAACTCAACGCCCCACATCCCCCTAATCCCACCCCCCAAAAAAATCACCCCAAAAAAAAAAAAAAAAATGTCTTAGAAAAGGAAATCACTCTCCTTTAAAATAAATAAATAGATAAATAAATAAATTAATTAATTAATTAATAAAAAAAGAAAGATGAATGAGAAAAAGAAAAAGCACCCTCTACCTCTATAAAAATTATCAATAAAAAGAGAACTAACAACTAAAAAAAAAACATGAATAAGGAAAAAGAAAATCACCGCCCCCCCCACTTCTAAAAAAAAATAACAATAATAAAAAAAGGTGAAAACCCCCCCAAAAACAACCAAAACCCCAACAAACCTAAACCGTTGTTTTCAATGGAAACCGAAGGCAAGTCACCCCCCTCCTCTAAAAAAATAAAACAAAAAAATAAATAAAACCCCCAAAACAACCGCAAACCCAAACAAACCTAAACCGTTGTTTTCATGACCCGAAGAGCAAGCCAAAGTGTTCCTTACTTCCCTCCGGAACACACGCAGCCAAAGAGAAGTCCTTAATCAATACTCTGCTCTTGATAAGGGAAGGAAGGAGAGATAAGGAAAGCGATTATGGAGTCGGGAGTGCGTCGGTCGATATGGCTTGGAGGCGGTAGGAGGAGAGGGAGAAGGAGGAAGAAGAAAAGGAGGAAGAAAAGGAGGAGGAAGGGAAGAAGGAGGAGTAGGAGGAAGAGTGGGAAGGGGAGTAGGAGGAGGAGGGGGGGGAAGGGGAGTCGGAGGAGTGGGAGAAGTATAGGAGGAAGAAAAGGAGCACGGAGGGAAGAAGGAGGAGTAGGAGGAGAGGGAGAAGGAGGAAGAAAAGGAGGAAGAAAAGGAGGAAGGAGGGAAGAAGGAGGAAGAAAATGAGGAGGAGAGGGAGAAGGAGGAAGAAAAGGAGGAGGGAGGGTAGAAGGAAGAGGAGGGGAAGGAGGAGGAAGAGGAGAAGGAGGAGGAGGGGAGTAGGAGGAGAGGGAGAAGGAAGGAGAAGAAAGGAGGAAAGGAGGGAAGAAGGAGGAGTAGGAGGAAGAGTGGGAAGAGGAGGAAGGGGAGCAGGAGGAGAGGGAGATCGAGGAAGAAGAAAAGGAGGAGGGAGGGAAGAAGGAGGAGTAGGAGGAAGTGTGGGAAGGGGAGTAGGAGGAGAGGGAGAAGGAGGAAGAAAAGGAGGAGGGAGGGAAAAAGGAGGAGTAGGAGGAAGAGTGGGAAGAGGAGGAGGAGGAGAAGGAGGAGGAAGGGGAGTAGGAGGAAAGGAGAGGCGGAAGAAAAAGAGGAGGGAGGGAAAGAAGGAGTGGGAGGAAGAGGAGGAAGAGGAAAGGGGAAAGGGGAGGAAAGGGGAGTAGGAGGAGAGGGAGAAGGAGGGAGAAGAAAAGGAGGAAGGAAGAGAAGAAGGAGGAGTAGTGAGGAAGAGGGGAGAGGAAGAGGAGGAAGAAGGGGAGGAAGGGAGTAGGAGGAAGAAAAGGAGGAGGGAGGGAAGAAGGAGGAGTAGGAGGAAAAAAAAGTGGGAAGAAGGAGGAGGAAGGAGGGGAAAGGGGAGGAAGGGGAGGAGTAGGAGGAGGAGGAAGGAATAGGAGAGTAGGAGGATGAGAAAGAGGAGGAGAAGGAGGGGAAGGGGAGGAAGGGGAGGAGTAGGGGGGGTGAAGGGAGGGGGAGGAGGAAAAGGGAAATACGAGCAGAGATAAAGAGGAGGAGGAGGAGGAGGGGTAGGAAGAGGAGGAGAAGGAGGAGAAAGAAGAAAAACTGGAGGAAAAAGACGTGGAGGGCGGGAAAGGAGATGGGAGATGAAGAGGAGGATCATGAAGAGGAGGAGAAGAAAGAGGGATAAGAAGAAGAGGAGGATCAGGAAGAAGATGAAAAGGGAGAAAGGGGAGGAGGAAAAGAAGGAGAAGGGGGAAAAAGGAGGAGGAGAAGAAAGAATGGGAAAGGTGGAGGAGGAGGAGAAAAAGTAAGAATTGGAGGGAGAGAAAGAAGAGGGAGAGAAAGAGGGCAGGTGGCGAAGAAGAGGTTTATGGAGAGGAGAAAGGGTAGAAAGAAGTGGGATGTGGAAGAAAGAATAGAAGAGGTAAAGTAGTAAAGGAGGAGAAAGAGGAGGGAGAAGAAGGAGGTGGAGGAGGAAGGAAGGCAAAAGCGGTGAAGGAGGAAAAGAAGGGAAAAGGAGATGAAGGAGGAAGAGCAGAAGCAACGAGGGAGGAAGAGGGGGGAAAAGGAGATGAAGGAGGATAAAGGGCAGAAGCGATGAGGGAAGAAGAGGAGGAAGATGAAGGAAAAAAAGGTTTAGCTGTAGAGGAGAAGAGAAGAAGAGAGAAGGAGAGGAGAAGAGGCAGAGAAAGAATATTAATGAGAACAGTAAGAAAGGAAGGCAAAAGAGCTAAAAATACCCCTATCAGTATGTGAATTCATGTACGTTTATGCGTGTACGTACTTGAGTGTACGCGAATGTACAGTTGACGCACATGACCTCTCACGTGATACTCTCTCGTTGTCCACCTGCGGCAGTTCTTGAAATTAGGTCTTACAGGAGGTCCTTCACCGTGACAATAGGAAGGAGAACCCGTGCGAATCGTGTTTTTTTTTCTTTTTTTCTTTTCTTTCTTTCTTCCCTTTTTTTCTGCTCTCTCTTTCCTTTTTTTGGGGTGGGGGGGGGTGGGGTGGAGGTAGGAGAGGGAAGGATGGGTGTATATCTTTTGTAAGTTTCTTTCATTTCTCTCTGTCTTTCTTTCTTTCTTTCTTTCTTTCTTTCTCTCTCTCTCTCTCTCTCTCTCTCTCTCTCTCTCTCTCTCTCTCTCTCTCTCTCTCTCTCTCTCTTTCTCTCTCTCTCTCTCTCTCTTCTCTCTCTCTCTCTCTCTCTCTCTCTCTCTCTCTCTCTCTCACTCACTCACTCACTCTTCTCTCTCCTTTTTTCGGGGTAGGAAAGGGAAGGGGATGTAGAGGAAGAGGAAGGAAGTGGGGAGTGTAGTGACAAAAGTGCTACACATGAAACTTAATAAATAGCGATAATACTGAATCAAAATCAGAGACTAGACCCAAGAATACATAGCGCTAATTCACAAAGAAAAAAAGTCAGATGCTAGATTTTGCACGACACAGAAAACAGATCAGGAGATTCCATATTTTCTGAACAGTGATCTCCACAAGTCGCCGATGAAATTCACAATCATTTTCGACGCACGCGAACACAAACACACATAGAAGCACACATACCTAAACGCGTAAGACAAGCACACATTCACCAACACACATGC
>NW_020869588.1:82303-84803 GCF_003789085.1 Penaeus vannamei | reverse complement strand
ATTTTATCGCGGGAACAGAGTTTGAAGAGCTTTATACATACATTTTTTTTTTCTTTTATATCTTATCATGTCAACAGCGTCTCTTTTCTTAGCGATGAGTGGCTCAGGATTTTTCTCCCCTTCGATAATCAATGCATTTTTTTAAAAGAATATATATATATATATATATATATATATATATATATATATATATATATAATATATATATATATATATATATATATATATATATATATTATACATATATATATATATATATATATATATATATATATATATATATATATATATATATATATATATATATATATATATATATATAATATATATTATATATATATATATATATATATATATATATATATATATATATATATATATATATATATATATATATATATATATATATATATATATATATATATATATATATATATATATATATATATATATATATATATATATATATATATATATATATATATATATATATATATATATATATATATATATATATATATATATATATATATGTATATATATATGTATATATATATATATGTATATATAGTATGTATATATATCTATATCTCTATCTATCTATCTATATCCAAATCTAAATCTATATCTATATCTATATCTATCTATCTATCTATCTATCTATCTATCTATCTATCTATCTATCTATCTATCTATCTATTTATCTATCTATCTATCTATCTATCTATCTATCTATCTCTATCTATCTATCTATCTATCTATCTATCTATCTATCTATCTATCTATCTATCTATCTATCTCTATCTATCTATCTATCTATCTATCTATCTATCTATCTATCTATCTATCTCTATCTATCTATCTATCTATATCTATATATATATAATATATATATATATATATATATATATATATATATATATATAATATATATATATATATATATATATGCATGTATATATACATACACACACATACACACACACACACACAGATATATATGTATATATATATGTATGTATGTATGTATGTGTGTATATCTATGTTTGTGTGTGTGTGTAGAGAGAGAGAGAGAGAGAGAGAGAGAGAGAGAGAGAGAGAGAGAGAGAGAGAAGAGAGAGAGAGAGAAGAGAGAGAGAGAGACTGAGAAAAAGATAAACACAAACGAAAATATAAACACGCAGAAATAAAGCGTCAGAAAAAAGAAAAACATAAAAGATGATCAAATAGAATAGAATGAAAGAAAGAAAAAAAAAAGAAATGAAGAAAAAAGAAAAAAAAATAGACAGCAGACACCCACCACCCTCCCCCCTCAGACGCATCTCTCCAAAAAGTCAACTTCTCGGAAACAGCAGAGAGCGCAGAAGCAGAAGCAGAGACATAAGCAGAAGCAGAGGCAGAAGCAGAGAACGCGGTAGCAGAAGCAGAAGCAGAGAGCGCGGTAGCAGAAGCAGAGACATAAGCAGAAGACGAGACAAACAGAAACAGAAACAGAGACAGAAACATAAGCAGAGAGCGCGGTAGCAGAAGCAGAGACATAAGCAGAAGACGAGACAAACAGAAGCAGAAGCAGAGAGCGCGGAAGCAGAAGCGGTAGCAGAAGGAGACTCGGAAATCAGCAGAAAGGACGGCAAGACGGCGAGGAACTCAGCGGAGGGGGATTATTGCCTTCATAAATTGACGAGATCGAGAGGCCGGCGATGGCGACGAAGGAGGAGGTGGAGGAGGAGGTGAAGAAAGGGGAGGAGGAGGAGGAGGAGGAGGTGGAAGTAAAGGAGGAGGAGGGGAGGAGGGGATGGAAGGGAGGGGGAGTGGAGATGGACGACGAAGGAAGAGGAGGGGGAGGAAGAGGAGGAGGGGGGGAGAGGTGAAGGAAGGTGAGGGGGAGGAGAATGGGGAGGTGAAGGTGGATGAAAAGGAAGAGGAGGAGGAGGGGAGGGAGAGGAGGAAGTGGAGGAGGAGGGGGAGAGGAGGAGGTGGAGGAGGAACGAAATTTGAAGAGGAGGAAAGGAAGAAAGGATGAAGGACGAAGTGGAAAAAGAGGACGAAGCTGGAAGAGGAAGAAGAAGAAGAGAGATGGAGGAGCGGGGAGGGGAAAGTAGGAGGGAGGAGAAAGGGGAGGAGGGAGGAGGAGACGGAGGGGAAGGAGGAGCAGGAGGAGGGAGGCAAGGAGGGTTGGAGAGGACGACGACGAAGAAAGGGAAGGAGGGACGATGGAGAAGAAGGGAAGGAGGAGGAAGAGAGAGGAGGAGACGGAAGGAGGAGGCTGAGTGAGAGAGGAAAGAGAGACAGACAGATCGTCCATTCCGCGGAAAGTAGACTCGAGTTCATAAGTCTCACGAAAACCCCGGGGATGTGGGGCTTGGGGACTGGGGTCTGGGGGTGGGGGGTTTGTCTCGTCTCCCCCCTCCCTCCTCCTAATCTCCTAATCCTCCGCTTTTTTCTTCTTTTCTTCTTGGTATTTTTATTTTAATTTTCATCTTTATTTCTTTCCCCCCTT
>NW_020869588.1:59803-67303 GCF_003789085.1 Penaeus vannamei | reverse complement strand
TCTTCAGTGTCCTTGTTCCTCCTTCACAAGTTTTATTCTTTCTTCTTGTCTTTGTCCTCCTTCTTTTCCTTCTTTTTTACTATCTTCATCATTATCCTTATAGTTGTTTTTATTATTGTTGTTGTTGTTATTTTTATCATTATCATGCTTATATTTATTGTAAATATTGCTATCCTTATCATTATTATTGTTAATACTCTTATCATCATTATCATTATTATCATTTTATTATCATCATCATCACCGATAATGACTATAATGATAATAACGATAATAGGAATAATAATAATGATGATGATGATGATAATGATTGTGATTTCCCTCCCCTCCTCTTCCTCCTCGTTCCCTTCAACCTTCTCTTCCTCCTCTTCCTCCTCCTTCTCCCGCAGCTCCTCTTCCTTCTCCCCCATACCGACCCCTCGTCCTCCATCTCCTGTTCCTCCTCCTCTTCTTCTTTTCTCTCCCTTCTCTCCTCTTCCTTCCCCTTACCTCTTCCCTTTCCACTTCCTCCTCCTTCTCCTTCTCCTCCCCCCTCCCCCTCTCCCCTACACCTCCTTCTCCTCCTCCTCTCCCCCCTACTCCCTCTCCTTCCCCCTTCCCCCTTACCTCTTCCCTTCCATCCACCCCTCCTCCTCCTCCTCCTCCTTCCTCCTCCTCCTCCCCCTACACCTCCACCTCCTCCTCCTCCTTCCACAAACATTATAATAACCACAACAACAACCCGTCAGCTGTTTGGGGGAGGCAGAGGGAGGGAGGGGGGACTGGAGTGGGGGGGGGAGATTCCGGTTGCTTACGTCACAACAATAGATATGTAAAACAGTCGAGAGTCGTGAAGCGTCGAGCACCAAATTGAATATTTATTTGAAGATAGTTTTCGGAACTTGATGAAAATGAGAACTGGCAGGGAGTTACTGTGAAGGAGAGGTAAAGGAAATGGTTTAATAGAGTCTGCATATTGGTATCTCTTTTGGTATCCGTGTTGGTATCTGTATTCGATAGATACGTATATTTTGAAATGCGTGTTGAATTTTTTTTTTTTTTTTTTTTTTTTTACTGTTCTGGTATCTCTATTGGTATTTGTGTTCGATACGTATATCTTAAATTGCATAAAGATTAATATTTTTTCAACTGTTCTGGTACCCTTATTGGTATCTGTAATTAGATACGTATATTTGGAATTGTATATATATATATTTTTTTCAACTGTTCAGGTATTGTTTTTGGTATCTATATTCGATACGTATACTTGGAAATGTACATAAATTGATGTATTTTTTTAAACTATTCGGGTACCCGCATTGGTATCTGTATTCGATAGGTATATTTTGAAATGTATAGAAATCAATATACTTTTTTCAATATCTGTAAGCCTATCTTTTGTCTCTGATTTCTATATCCTAATATGCCCGTTAACCAACTTGTTTATACAGAATAAAAAGAAAGAAAGAGAGAGATAAAAAAAGCAAACAAACAAACAAACACAAGGACCTCAAAAGCAAAAAAAAAAAAAAAAAAAAAAAAAAAAAACGACCAAGCGAGCAACAAATCAAGAATTCACAGCTGAGTGCAAGCAAGTGTCTCGAGTATTAAGAGGAAATGCCGGCTGACCTCGCTTCTCACATGCCTTGGCGCACATATCTAATTTAACACGTGTCGACCGCCATTCCACGCGTGAGGAAGGGGGGGAGTGGTCTGTTTGGGGATGGGGGGGGGGGAGGTTTTTAACCGAACGATAAGAAATACGATTACGGTCTCGTTTCGTGTTTTTTTCTCTTCGTTTTTTCATGTTTTTTTTTTTTTTTTTTTTTGGGGGGAGGGGGGATTTTGGGGATTTGGTGTATATATACTTGGGGTAGGTGGGTAGGGTGGGGGTAGGTAGGGGGTATAGGGGAGGTGTGGGTTAGGAATTCTATGGGTTGGTAGATTTGGTGTTTGTGGGGTGTGTGGATATGGGTTTTTACGTGTGGATAAGGTTATTTGTGGATACTATCTGTTAGAAAACTGTTTTTGATGATAACATTGTTTATTTTGTGCGCTGTGTGGATACTGTCTGTCTGTTAAATACTCATCTATGTATAAGTTGATATATTTCTTTCTTTTCTGTATTGTGCGGATTTTGGCTAGCTTGTTAAATATTCGTTCACGCATGCCTGTGTTGGTATACTGGCACAGGAGTATGATATTATTCAATCATATGCGATACGGATATGTGCATTCATACTTAGTATTATTCACATATACAAATATTGCCTACGTACATGTTTGTTTTTTTCTTGAATCTTTCACTCACTCTCTCGCCTCTCTCCCTCTCTCTCTCTCTCTCTCTCTCTCTCTCTCTCTCTCTCTCTCTCTCTCTCTCTCTCTCTCTCTCTCTATCTATCTATCTATCTCTCTCTTTTCACACACACACGCACACACACGCACACACACACAACACACACACACACACACACACACACACACACCACACACACACACACACACACACACACACACACACAACACACACACACATGTACACAACACACCTACATGGTACACAACTACCATACCACTAACTATGTACTATGTATCTATCTAATCTGTCCTACCACCCACCTATCGACAAGCATCAATAGAGAGAAAGACAAACACAACACCACGCACGCATAGCTAACCCCCCCCCCCCAAAAAACAAAGAAAAGAAAAAAAAACAGAAAAATCTAATGAAAGTCTCCGAGAACCGACCGAAAACGGATGAAACAAGCTGGTAAGAAAATGAAATCTGAATGGCGGAGACTGAATGGACTCCCCACGAGAAACCTCTTCCGTTTAAAGAGCATGAGGCTCTGTCCCTACGTAGCCCTGTCTGTTGGTGATTCTCCGTCAGTCTTGCACAAGAGCCTCTTTCCTCTTTGGCTCAAGATCTGTCCGCAACTTTATAATCTTGTGTTTTGTTTGAGAGACTTTTATCGGAACATTTGACGTGGCGAGTGGCGGAAGGCGCCGTGTCTTCGTTTCAATTTGTTTCGCTTTTTTTCTTATTTCTTCGTTCAGGGTCTCTTGTTTAATTTTGTTTTCTGTTATTAGTGTTTCGGTTTTCGTTGTTTACTTCTGTTTTTTTTTTTTATTCTCCTCTTCGTGCTTGTTTCTCCTCTCCCCTCCTCTTCCTCCTACTTACAAACGTGTCCCGCTCTGTTCCCCCCGCTCGCCCTCCCGTTAATCGTCTTTTCTCCACCCGGCAGCTAACGTTCTTTAATGCCCTCATTCCTGCCTTCTCCTCCCCAAGGTTTTAAGGCGGTTCTTCAATCTGTGCCTCTTCTCGTCAGGATGCTCTCCCCTCCTCTCCTCGGTCTCGTCTTCTCCCCGCCCTCGCAGCCTACCTCCTGACTCTGGCTTTGCCTTCCTCTCTCTTCACTCTCTCTCTCTCTCGTCTCCTCTCTCAACTCTCCTCATCCTCTCTCTCTCTTCCTCTTGATTCCTCTCTCTCTCTCTCTCTCTCTCTCTTCTCTCTATCTCTCTCTCCTCCTCTTCTCCTCCTCTCTCCTTTCCATCTCTCCCTCCTCTCTCTCTTTTCTCTTCTCTGTCTTATCTTCTCTTCTCTCACTACTACTCTTCTTCTCTCTCTCTCTCTCTTCTCGTTCTCTCTCTCTCCTCCTGGGCTTTCCTTCCTCCTTCCTTCTCTCCCTTTCCTACTCTTTCCTACTTCTCTTTTTCCCTCTCTCTCTCTCTCCTTTTCAATACTTCCTCATCCTATTCCCCTATCTAGGCGTCCTTCTTCTCTCTCGTCTGCTTATGTTCTACTTCGTCCTTCTCTTCTCCTCTCCTTTCTCCCCCTCTTCCCTTCTTCTTCTCTCCTCTCTTTCATTCTTCTCTGGCCTCTTCTTCTCCCTCCTCCTCTCCTTTCTCCTTCACTTCTATACTCTCCTCGTAGCGAGCTGTTTCCTCCCGTCCTCCTTCGCCTATTTCCTCTTCCTCCTTCTCCATCCTCTTTCCCTCGATCCCTCCCCTCCCTCACTCCATCCCACCTCCTTCCTCCTGTTTCCTTCCTCCTCACCCTCTTCACCACCTCCTCCCTCCCCACCCTTCCCCCCTCCCCACCCTCCCCTCCTTCACCGACCCACCCCTCCTCCTTTCCTTTCCCCTCCTCTCTCCCTCTACCACCTCCTACCTCCTCCTTCTCTTTCCCCCCTCCTCCCTACTCCCTCCTCCTCCCTCCTCCTCCCCTCCTTCACCACGCTGCCTCCCTCACCACCTCACTCCTCCTTCACGCACCTCCTCCTGTTTCCGTCTTCCTCCTCCCTTCAGCCACCGCTCCCTTCCTTCACACCCTTCTCGGCTCCCCCACCTCGCCCCTCCCTTCATCACCTCACTCCTTCTCCTCTCCTCCTCCTCCCCCTCCTCCCCCTCCTTCACCTCCTCCCCTCCTCCTCCCCTCCCCCTCCTCTCTCCTTCCAGGCACCTCCCTCCTCCTCCTCCACTCCTCCTCCCCTCCTCTCCCTCCTTCACCACCCTCTCCCTGCCCCCGTTCTGTTTTTGTTCCTCGCCTCCTTACTCTCAGTGTTCCGCCACCCCTCTCGTGTCCCGCTCGCGACGCGTCCGCGCTCCCTGGCTCTTCCACGTCCTTTCACCTCCCTCCACCACCCTCCACTACTCCTCCTCCCCCTCCTCCTCATCTTCCCTCCTCCTTACTTCGTCATCCCTTCTCTCCCTCCTCACGTTCCTCGCCCGCCTTCTTCGGGCGCCATAAGAGAGCAATAAGCACATCTCCAAGTTAACACATACCTCCGTCGCATATGTCGTCCTTCGGAGGCGGGGCCTGGAACACGAATCTAACCTCGGAGGAGGGAAATGGGTCGCCGGAAATGGCGCATTAGATAACCTCCTACCGCCCCTCCAACGCCCCCCCCTTCGTTTCTCTTTTGGCGGCGATTTCATTTTCTCGCGTCTCGCTTTTTCCCCCTTTATTCTGTTTCACTCGTCTTCGTTTATCCTTTAAGTTTGGTTGGTTGTTCGTTCTGGCTTTTTCTCCCTTTTTTATTTATTTAGTTATATATATTTATTTATTTATGTATGTTCTTCATTTTATTTATTTATTCATTTATTTATTTTTTTTTTTTGGCTTTCCTTCTCTCTTCTTCCCACTTTCAGTTTGTCCTCATCTCTATCCCTTAGATATATATACTCACCTTTTTCCTCTCTTTCTCCACGTCTCTTATTCTTCTATTTTGCTCTTCACTTTGTTTCCCTTCACACTTTTTGCCTTTTTCTCTCTCGCGTTCCTTAGTCGTTCCATTCTAGCTTTTTCCAATTTCTCCTTTGTTTCACTTCCTTATTCCCCTCCCCGCCGTTTTTCTCTCTGTCTTGTCCGCCCTGTTTCCCTTCCACCAATCTCTGCCATCACTCTTCTCCTTTACTCTTCGCCTTCCATTATTTTCTTTTCCTTTCCCCCTTTCCTCTTCCAATTTTTGACCGTTCCCCGTTTTCTTCCATCTCTTTCTCATCCGTCTGCCTCCCTAATATCATTTCCTTCTCTTCCTGCTCTGCCTTCATTACTCATCTCCTTCTGCGCCCCCCGATTTTCTTGCCATCTTATTTTCCTCGTATCTTCCTCTCCCCTTCCCTTACCTCCTCTCTACCCTTTGGTCTCCTTACTTCCCCTTCCATCTTCTCCACCCCTGCCACCCTATCTCCTCGCTTTTCCACTCCCCCTACCTCTGCCTCCTCCATCCCTCCCCGTCCTCCGCCAATCGTCCCTGCACTCTCTTCCCCAAACCTGGCCCCTCCTCCTCCCCCTTCCCTATCCCATTCATTCTCTCGCCTTTTCCCTTCCCCCCTACCGTCTTCTCCTGCCCTCCTCTCCCTCCCCCATTCTCCCTGGCAACTTCTTCCAAAACCTGGCCCTCCTCTTCGCCCCTTCTCCGCCTGGCCTCTCACTCTCCCGCTCTCCCCCCCCATAAATCCCTTTTGACGCAGGAAGTTATATATGTATTAGGTTTCGTGCAGGTAGGATATGCGAAGGACACGTGGCACCTACAGCGGTACGGTCGAGAGAAGGCAGGTATGAGGCAGGATATGCGGAGGACACGTGGCATCCTCAGCGGTCACGGGGGTCGAGAGGAAGGCAGGTAGGAGGCAGGATATGCGAAGGACACGTGGCATCCTCAGCGGTCACGGGGGTCGAGAGGGAGGCAGGTATGAGGCAGGATATGCGAAGGACACGTGGCATCCCTACAGCGGTCACGGGGGTCGAGAGGGAGGCAGGTAGGAGGCAGGATATGCGAAGGACACGTGGCATCCTACAGCGGTCACGGGGGTCGAGAGGAAGGCAGGTATGAGGCAGGATATGCGAAGGACACGTGGCATCCTACAGCGGTCACGGGGGTCGAGAGGAAGGCAGGTAGGAGGCCAGGATATGCGGAAGGACACGTGGCATCCTACAGCGGTCACGGGGGTCGAGAGGGAGGCAGGTAGGAGGCAGGATATGCGAAGGACACGTGGCATCCTCAGCGGTCACGGGGGTCGAGGGGGAGGCAGGTAGGAGGCAGGATATGCGAAGGACACGTGGCATCCTACAGCGGACGGGGTCGAGAGGGAGGCAGGCAGGAGGAAGGATATGCGAAGGACACGTGGCATCCTACAGCGGTCACGGGGGTCGAGAGGAAGGCAGGTATGGGCAGGATATGCGAAGGACACGTGGCATCCTACAGCGGTCACGGGGTCGAGAGGAAGGCAGGTAGGAGGCAGGATATGCGAGGACACGTGGCATCCTACAGCGGTCACGGGGGTCGAGAGGAAGGCAGGTATGAGGCAGGATATGCGAAGGACACGTGGCATCCTACAGCGGTCACGGGGGTCGAGAGGAAGGCAGGTAGGAGGTAGGATATGCGAAGGACACGTGGCATCCTACAGCGGTCACGGGGGTCGAGGGGAGGCAGGTAGGAGGCAGGATATGCGGAGGACACGTGGCATCCTACAGCGGTCACGGGGGTCTGAGGGAGGTGTCACTCCTTACGAATTAGATCAGGGACTTGGGAGGCGGCGTGGGTGGGGGGGGGGGGGGGAAGGGAGGTCTGCTCCTCCTTCCTGTCCCGATCCCCTTTCTTCGTCTTCTTCTTCCTCCTCGTCACCTGCTCCTTCCTTTGCTCCTTTTCTCTCTTTTTCGTGATTCCTTCCTGGCCTGTTCTCTGGCCCCTTTTCTCTGGACCCCTTCCTTTTTCCCTGCCGCGTTCTACCTCCCCCCATCTTCCTTGCCCCCTTCTTCTGTCTTCTGCCCACTTCCACGTCCCTCCTCTCCTCTTCCCTACCCCCCCCATTTCATTTTCACCTGCCCTCCCTCCCTTCCCCTCTCTTCCTCCTTCCTTTTCCCCTCCTTTCTCCTTCCTTCTCCCCTCCCTTCCCCTTCTCTTTCTCCTTCCCTTTCCACTTACTCCTACCACTTCGCCCTTCCCCTTCCTCCTTCCCTTCCCTTCCCCATTCCCCTTAATTTTGCCCTCCCTTCCCTTTCCTCCTTCCCTTCCC
>NW_020869588.1:42303-44803 GCF_003789085.1 Penaeus vannamei | reverse complement strand
ACAGGTCAGGCAACAAGGATGACATAAAACAGAGGAACTCTCAGCGGACGAAGCAGCTGCGCAGAAACGCATTCTAACTTGGCTAATATTTGTAATTCTGTCTGAAAAATAATCACGATTAACATTTCAACATCGAGGAGTCAGGCACATCCACCTGCGCATAAATAACATCCAGATTAAACGCAACATTTCAAGATTATCAAAATTCGTCTGGCATAACAAGAATCCGCACTGCTTTGATTGTTTAAGAAAATGTATTTCGGATTATATTTGGGAAAAAGAGTAATATCAAAACACAACATATTTATTATACAACGGTAGTTTTTATGTCCTTTTCTATTGACCTACGAGCAGAAATAATTTTGAAACTACAAAAATAAGAATCCTGTTGTGCGAACTAGGCTGTTTCGAATCTTTCGCGAAACGCTACTCGAATCTTTAGGAACAAACATTTCAGCTTTTTCTTTATCTATTTGTATTTTAAACAACACATACTTGTACAAAAGTAGGCTTCCTAACTTTATAATTATTTTCCTTTTTTCCCTATATAAAAGATGCAGAAATTGGTATTTGATTTTCATATTTTCCCACTTGTAAATTTATAACTGAAACGGAAAGTAGTGAATCCCCTAAACATTAATTGTGTTTCCTATTTAACATAAAGCAATGGACAAAATAAGGCTCAGAACATAGGCACTCTAGTGAAAGAGAGAGAGAGAGAGAGAGAGAGAGAGAGATGAGGAGAGAGCGAGAAGATGAGAGAGAGAGAGAGAAGAGAGACGAGAGAGAGAGAGACGAGAGAGAAGAGAGAGAGAGAGAATGAGAGAGAGAGAGAAGGAGAAACGTTAAAGGAACAAACCGATAATACAAAGAGAGAGAGATGAAGAGAATGACAACTTTTCAATAATCTTAGCAACCTTTACAACACCCATTTTGCCAATACAAATATAACCTGGGTAGGCATGGCATTATACCAGTGGAATTCTGGAAGTATCAAGCATTGTCGAGCGCTAAATATTTTTTCGGCCAGGATTCGCTTAACTCCTGCAAACTGTTCACAGACTGGGTTCCTAACTGACTCCTAACATCATTAGTTATAAGTGTAAACAAGTATATATTCAGCAGTTATAGCACTCTCCCTTTTTAGCTTACGCAACCTACATTAATAATTATTGTTCATATTGTTATTATTATTATTATTATTGTATTTGTCTATTAATTATTATTATTATTTATTATTTATTTATTAATATTTATTATTATTATTATTATTATTATTTACTTTATTGTTATTATTATTATTATTTTCAGGTGTTATCATCAACTACTCCTAAGTACTAATTACTGATATCAATCATTATAATTGTTTTTATTATTTTAATTTTCTATATTACTCACAATTATTATATTTTTGTTTATTGCTACTAATATTGTCCCTTATCATCGGCAACTATTTCTATCACTTTATTATCCTAACCATTGTGCTGTTATCTTTCATTATTATCGCTTTAAAATGATCATTCTTACAACATAATAATGGTTGCCACTTGTCATCATCACTACTAATCATTTGTGATCTTTGATGTTACCATCTATCCTTATCGCCACATTATAATTATCTTTATTGCAATTGTCATTATCAAAACTCTTCAGTGCAGAAAGTGTCATTATTACTAGAATTACTACCATCAATTACTACCATCATCATTTATCAACATTATCAATTCAATTAACATTATGAATATCATCATCACCAATTATCAACGGTACTATCACCAACATCATAATCAACATAATTACTACAGATATGATAATTGTCACAATCTCCAAATGCAAGAAATTGTCAATATTACCATCATCACTTTCATATCACAAACGACTATCATTATCAACCGATCATCATAATCATCACATTACCTATGGGCATCGCCAAACGATGTTACCTACTTATGATACCACCAACATTACCACTCTATGATACCAACCAAGATTACCGACCTATGACACCCACCTACCACCGTTACCTTCCATCACCACCTATGACACAACCATTACCATTTCCAACATCCCCACCCACTTATCTTACACCACACAACACTGTTACCTAACATTTTACCACCTATGACACCACCACCACCATTACCAGCATCACCACCTATGACAAACCACACCTCACCATTACCAACATCCCCACCCCTATCTGACACTACCACTGTTACCCAACATTACCTACTATGCTACCACCACCACCTGTTACCAACTTCCCCACTCCTATCTGGACACCACCCTTCACCACCATTACCAACATCCCCACCCCCTATCTGACACCACTAACCATCCATTACAAACATCCCCACCCTATCTTGACACCACCACACAGCCATTCCACTTACCCTATGCACCCTCCAATGAGACCTTCCCATCCGAGTGGCCAAATGGCAGGAGCCACGCACAAAGAAAGGATCACTCCGGCACACACTTAATTATACTTTATGAAGTG
>NW_020869588.1:27303-29803 GCF_003789085.1 Penaeus vannamei | reverse complement strand
CCAAATAAAGGGTTAAGGACTTATGGGTTTATCACGTTAGTTCGGTGTTATGCGAACCCTCACCTCGTGCTAATTCTACTTCCTGGGAGAACATGCGTGTGTTTGGGAACGAGAGAGTGGAATTCAGCTTCGAAAATTCGATTGAAGATGATGATATGATGATTATGATGAATGATGATTGAATAATAAGATGATGATTGATGATGATACTAATGATTAATGATTAATAATAATAATAGTAATAATAATAATGATAATAATATAATAATAATAATAATAATAGATAATAATAATAATAATAATGATGATGATAGTATGATTATATGATGACAAGAAGGTAATAGTAGATAATTATAGGAATATGTAATAATGGCTAATAAATGAAAGTATCAATAAATGAATAATAGAAAGGAGATGATAATAATTGCAATAACTATTACTAATACTAATGATAATAATAATAACAATGATAATGATAATCATTATTATGATAATAATAATAATCATTATTATGATAATAATAACAATAATGATGATGATAAATAATAATCAGTAATTCAAGAATAAGTACACCGAGTTGAATAAACAGATGAATGAAACAGTAAAAATACAAATAATAAAACAGATACACATATAATAAGAACAAAATCCTATTCGACAAGAACCGAAAAGCAAACCTATAAAAAAGACAATTCTTTCTTTCTTTCTTTCTTTCGGCTTTTATTGGTCTCTTTATAATAATAATAATAATAGTAAATAATGATAATAGTAAATAACAAACAACAATAATAATTGATAATTATAATAATGATAATTAAAACTAATAATAATCATGATAAGAATAAATAAATGAATCGAGCAAATGAATGAAATAATAAACATACAAAATGATAAAGACAAATGAAAAGTAATAAAATCCTGTTAAAAACAACAATTCCTTTTCTTCTTTTTCTTTTTCTTTTTCTTTTCTTTTTCTTCTTCTTCTTTTTCTTTTCTTCTTCTTCTTCGTTTACTCTTTCCTTCTTCTCCTTCTCTTTCTCCTCTCCTCTTCTTCTCTTCCTTTTTCTTTTTCTTCTTCTCCTTCTCCTCCTTCTCTTTCCTTCTTTCTTCTTTTACTTCTTCTTCTTCTCTCTTCTCTTCTTCTTCTTCTTCTTCTTCTTCTTCTTTTCCTTCTTCTTCTTCTTCTTTTCTTCTCCTTCATATTATTCTCCTCCATCATCCTCCTCCTCTCCTCCTTCCTCCTCCTCCTCCCTCCTTCTCCTCCTTCCCTCCTCCTCCTTCTCCTTCTCCTTCCTCCCTTCCTCTCCTCCTCTCTCCTCCTCTCCTCCTCCTCCTGTCCTTCCTTCTTCTCCTCCTCCTCCCCTCCTCCCCTCCTCCTGCCTCTCTCCTCCTTCTCCTCTTCCTCCTCCTTCCTACCTTCTCCTTTCTCCCTCCTCTCCTCCTCCTTCTCCTCCTCCTCCTTCTCACCCTCTCCCTTCTCCTTCTCCTTCTCCTTCCTTTTCTTCTCTCACCCTCCTCACTTCTACGACCCCTTATCATCCTCCTCCTTCTCCTCCTCCTCCTCCTCCTCCTCACTCCTCTACCCTTCTCCTTCTCTTCTCCTCCTCCTGCTCTCTTCCTCCTTCTCCTTCTCCTCCTCCTCTCTCCTCCTCCTCCTCCCTCCTTCTCCTTCTCCTCCTCCTCTCCTCCTCCTCCTCCTTCNCCTCCTCCCTTCCTCCTTTCCTCCTCCTTCCTCCCTCCCTCCCTTCCTCCTTCCTTCCTCCACCACCTTCCCCCTCCTCCCTCCTCCTACTCCCTTCCTCCTTCCTCCTCCTCCTCCTTCTCCTCCTCCTCCTCCTCCTCCTCCCTCCTCCTTCCTTCCTCCTCCTCCCTTCCTCCTCCCTCCCCCTCTCTCTCTCCCGCTTCTCTCTCTTTCCCCCCCCCCCAAAATTTTATCTCCCTCCTCCTCCTCCTCCTCCTTCCTCCTCAAACTCCTCCACCTCTTCCCTCTCACTCCTCCTCCTCCTCTCTCCTCCTCCTCCTCCTCCTCCTCCTCCTCTCTCCTTCCTCCTCCTCCCTCCCCCTCTCTCCTCCCTTCTCTCTCTCCCCCCATTTATCTCCCTCCTCTCCTCCTCCTCCCTCCCCCTCTCTCCCTTCCCCTTCTCTTCTCGCTACCCCATTTATCTCCCTCCTCCTCCTCCTCCTCCTCCCCACCGCTCTTCCTCCTTCCTCCTCCTCCCTCCGCCTCATTCCTCCTCCTGCCTACCTCCTCCTCCACTCCTCCTCCCTCCGCCTCCTCCCTCCTCTCCCTCCCCCTCTCTCCTCCCTTCCTCTCTCTTCACCACCATTTTATCTCCCGCTCCTCCTCCTCCTCCTCCTCCTCCTCCTCGCTCCACCTCTGTCCTGCCTCCCTCCTCCTCCTCCTCCTCCTCCTCCTCCTCCTCCTGCTCCTCCTCTCCTCCTCCTCCTCCTCCTTCCTCCTCCTCCGCCTCCTCGCTCCCTCCGCCTCTTCCTCCTCCTG
>NW_020869588.1:0-2500 GCF_003789085.1 Penaeus vannamei | reverse complement strand
ATGTTTCATAGAACCTGTGTTTTGAATTTGGTTCTCAAATTTATGTTCCTGAACGCCATTCTGAATTATAACTGTTAACTGAATACACTTATATCGATTTACTAAAGATTATCTGTCACTGTATACAATAAACTTACGATTATGGTGCGAGCTGTGCTACAACAGTTATGAAGGTATACATTTTGATCATAAGCATTGTTCTTAATTCATTAGAGCTAATATAAGGCAGTTCTGATCGGCGTTTCCAACAAGGACTTCAGCCTAATAGACTTCAAGGTGACAGATCTGAATGAAATCTGTCCCGCTCACTTTCTGGACCGACAGGAACCTGGCTGTCATGGGGGCGGGAGCCTCAATCACGATTTCCTGGTTGAATGAAGTTGCGGGACCGGGGAACGTTCCCAACAAAGCATACGAGCTGAAGTTCCCCGGTTGGCTCACGGGAGACATCCCCGCTCGGGCTTCCAGATTCACCAAGTTCAAGAGTGCAAAAGCCGCTCCCCCGGATTGAGTGATGAGCTTGACAGTGCGAAAGGTGCGCGGAGCCCCGAAGTCGAGCAGAATCCAGTGATTTGTACTATACTCATGAGAAAGATAACACATATCTCGTGTGTTCACGTCATAGATTCCGTCCACAAGGTTTTCTATCACCCTTAAAGGATCTAAGGGATTATGCACCGTGCCCTGGATGACAGCCCCTGTAGCGTAGTCCTTGTGGCGTCGCGTGAAGCAAGCCAGAGCATCGGCCATGTTGGTCTCCGCGTAGCCTGGCATGACGATCATGTTCGACATGAAGCACTGGTCTGCGGAGAGCCACCACAGGTCACACCAGGGCTGGACGCCGCACTTGGCTGAGCACTGGAGAGTCTGCAAAGTGCCCAAAGGAAGCAAGGCAGACTCAAGACGCCGTGACGTCATGAGCCTTGTTTCGGACACCAGAACTTTGCGGAAGAGAGCAGTCTGGGCGGCCAGGGACGGCGGCCACAGCTGCACCGCCAACGCCATGACCACGGAAGGGAAGCGACCTCCATCCTGAGCGAGAAGAACATGGCGGACCTGTGTGTAAAGGAACGAAAGTTTCAACATTCTTTTGTTGATCTATATATGCACACACACATATATGTGTGTATGTAAACATACATACATATGTATGTATGTGCGTGCGTGTGTGTGGGTGTGTAGAGAGACTAACAGGCAGTGACAGGCAAACAGACAGTGACATAATATGAGTGCGTGAAAGAAACAGAGAAATATAGGATATTTGCGAAAGAGAGAGACTATCATATCTTTAACAAACACATTTTACTTTGCTTGGGACAGCTGACTTCACCATATATAAACAGTCACTTTTGCTGTAGATGACTCAAAATTACTGATACTAGACAACGCAGTGTTCGATATCGTTACTTCGGACTTCGGTGTCAGACTGGAAAGCGGTACCGCCAGTCTCTACAAATGAAGTGACTCACACGCACCTTTTCCTCGCTCACTGAAGGCTCTTCCCTCCACAAGCACCGCCTCCGGGCTGGTAAGAAGCGCAGTTAGCGCTGTTATTGATGCCAAACCTGAAAAATGCAAGCACACGCATAAGGTACATATTCATACGTTATATGTGTCATTAGTGACATGGAAAAAAGAAAAACCTTCTTGCATCTTTAACCATGTTTTAAAGTCTGCAAAGAAAAGGACTTAAAACCATCTACGTTAACAAAAGCAATGCTTAGAAAAAAAAACTGAATAATGAATAAAGACTCTTTTCATACTCGCTCTCTTCTGGCACGTGACAGCTACGAAGTAGATCAATTATACAATAAAGTAAAGAATAGATTGTAAAGAACTACCTACATCTACTGCGACATGGAGTCTTCGGCCCTGATGAGTGCACGCCTTGCCTCAGAATATCCTTACCAGACAATATATGTAAGTGGTTTTAGCAATATTTTCTTATTGGAATACCGAGCTAAACGTTTTTTTTTTTTTTTTAGTACAAGGATTCCAGGAGTAAACAAAGGCTATGCCAAAGGTACATTAAGCATCCAGAAAGTAAAGTATGAATGGATTGTGACGTTTCTAATCCACCTCAATTTTTTAATAAAAAGAAATATATGTATACATACATTTATACATACGTACATATGAATATGTGTGTATGTATATACACACATAATGTACATATATACATATATATATATAAATATAAATATGTATATATGTCTCCAATTATACATGCATACACGTATACGTATATATACATAGATATACATAACAATATATATATATGTATACATATATGTATGTATACATATATATACATATATATCCTTATAAAAAAAAGAATTACACACAAACACACAGGCAACCACTCACTCACACACACACACACACACACACACACACACACACACATATATATATATATATATATATATATATATATATATATATATATATCGATAAATGTACATATATATATATATACATATATATATATATATATATA
>NW_020869587.1:359876-362376 GCF_003789085.1 Penaeus vannamei | reverse complement strand
AAAATAGCAACAATAATATTGATAATGATAAAAATAAAACAGATAACAATATCAAAAATAATAAAGATAGTAACAATGATAATAACAAATTAGTATAGGAATAATGATTATCATTATTGTTGTTATTGCTGTTTTGTTAGTTACTTAATGATAATTAGTATAATAATAAAATGATAATAATAAGGGTAGCCCCCCTGTTGGCGGGCGCGTGAAATACCCGCCCTTGGTGTGTTGAATCTGGCAATATGATTTGTATCGAAACCCTGAGGACAATGCGCTGATTCATGATATTGTCAAGAATTGGAAAACGGAAGTGAAATAATATGATTTCCCCAAAACTTTCACAGGCAAACGTAAAATGAAAAGTGATATCTGCATTATTTTTTTTCGTTTTTAAATACCAATTTTCACCTTTGCACATTTATTATTCAGTGATTTTCAACTCTCTCTCTCCCTCTCCCCCTCTCTCTCTCTCTCTCTCTCTCTCTCTCTCTCTCTCTCTCTTCTCTCTCTCTCTCCTCTCTCTCTCTCTCTCTCTCTCTCTCTCTCTCCAGTATATATATATATATATATATATATATATATATATATATATATATATATATATATATATATATATATATATATATATATATATATATATATATATATATATATATATATATATATATATATATATATATATATATATATATACATATGTACATGTATTTATACGCATATATGTGGAAGTTTGGGAATCTTCCACATTTGTTAGATCAAAGGAAAAATCACGTGTGCATTGCCGCGGTGATGACTGAACAAAGCACGAGCGATCAGGTGATGCTGGTCATGCACCTATCAAATTAGTAAGATTTTTCCAGTGCTGAATATTTTTGACTTTACGTATTTTGGTAGGTTCTGTAATATATATCGAAATTACAATAATAAAGTTAAGATACTTCATGTAAATTTATATTTAAAAAATATATAAAATGCAAGAAATTTTTATATCTAGTTTCCTTAATCCTTTCATTACAGGAATTATGATTTTAATATATTTGAAATCAATTCACCAAAATGAGAGATTTTCCCTGTTTTCTAAGAAAACGGTGGTGGTGGCGACGACCTTAATTATAAAAGAAATCTAATATAACTGATTTATCTAGATTTCGATAGTACGGCCGGGGTGATTTCCATGACTTGCCCTCTGTCATTTACTACCATTGGGATGCTTATATGTGAATAATTGAGTATATGTGCCTCACAGGGAGGGAGTTATGCAAAAGACAAGATGAACCTCGGAGGATAGCCATTAATCTTCTTCTATGGTTTCAGGTGGCGGTTTCAGTTTGTGATTCCTGAAGTTGTCCCTGTACAGTGTATCCAATATTTCGTTTGTTTTTTACGCTTAAGTTTAACAGTAGTAGTACATAAATTGCTTAAAAGTACAGGCTACTAGTAATAATTGTTATATCTATATTTGATATATATGCATATACCTATATATTTTTTTAGTTGATTTGTATATGTATATATATATACATATTGTGTGTGTGTGTGTGTGTGTGTGTGTGTGTGTGTGTGTGTGTGTGTGTGTGTATGTGTGTATTATATATATATATATATATATATATATATATATATATATATATATTATATATATATATATATATATAGATAGATAGATAGATAGATAGATAGATAGATATAGATATAGATATAGATAGATAGATAGATAGATAGATAGATATAGATAGATAGATTTATATATATGTATATATTATGTATATATATACATATATATATATATATATATATATATATATATATATATATACATATATATATACATATATATATATATATATATTATATATATTATATATAATATATATATATATATATATTTTGATTCTATCTTAGCATTAGTATAATCACTTTTGCTTATACTTCATGGTTTATATTTTAACTAAATGTATTCTCTTAAAGAAGTAATATTGCTCAAGGGAGATCAATAGCGTGTTCAGTGTCAGTTGTACTTGATTCATTTATTATTTAATTTCAGTTCTTAGGTAACACTTTTCATTTTAATATATATATTATACGTATATTACGTTTTACTTGTCCTCATGGGTTTGCACCATTTTCTAATGGGTCATTCAACCATTAAATAATTGCATTTTTTTCATTCTTATGATAACGTAAAGTACAGTGAAGTGAACTGATGTAAAGTGAACTGAAGTGAAGTAAAGTGAAGTTCTTTTAGTATAGATTGTATGCGTAGGAGAGCGAAGCGGTAGAGGCGAGGAGTGCTAGGTCAGCATAGTTCAGCACGAAGTAGACGTACCAATCCTTGTTTTCAACCGGCGTTAGCCTCGGGTGATGACATTTTTTATAACGTCATAGAACCCACTTCTGACGTCACTGTCCCCCACTTACGAGTCGAGCTAGGGTGGGTGCAGACAGCGGAAATTATCCGACCTTGCCTGACAGCTGACAGCTGAGTGTTGAGTAAGTG
>NW_020869587.1:349876-354876 GCF_003789085.1 Penaeus vannamei | reverse complement strand
ATGTTGAAAATAATAAAACAATGATAATAATAAAAATAATAATAACGATACTAATGTAAGCAATAATAACGATACTAATGTAAGCAATAATAACGATACTAATGTAAGCAATAATAACGATAATAATAATCAACATAATGATATCAATATAATAATGATGATAATAATAACAACAATTATAATAATAATGATGATAATTATAGCAATGATAACAATAATAGTAATAACAGTTGCAATGATAATAAAAATAATAATCGTAATAATAACTATTATAATAGTAACAGCAACAGCAGCAATAAAAAGGTAATAATGATGACAATAATAATAGTTAATAATAATAAATAATATAATAATAATAATAATAATAATAATAATAATAATAATAATAAAAAAAATAATAATAATGATAATCAGAATCAGAATGATGATAATAATAATTGTGATCATAATTGTAACGACAACAATGATAATAATGATAAAAATAATAATAACATTAATGATACTAATACTAATGATAATAACAATACCAAAGATTATAATGAAAACGATAACAACAAATATAACAATAATTATAATAATGATGTTTATAATAGTTATAAAAATAAAATGCAACATAATGCTTATCAAGTTTGTGATTGTACTAAATATTGTTATCATATTTATACAATCACTATTTATTATTATTATAGTCACCATTATATCCACTATCGTTATCATCATCATCATTATCTTTATCCTTATGTAATACTGATACGACACGGCAGAGATGACGGTAACCATACAATATGTAAACAAACCATTTATTGTCATCGTCGATCCAACTGCAGGACAAGCGATGTACAAACCCTACACGCACACCAGACTGCAAAAACTCTCTTCTGCATCTTAGCAAATAGCTTCCCTGGAGGAATTAATATGACTTCTCAGATTTGGAAATTCAACGCATTCATCAGCAGAAAGGAAATACCGAAGTCCCTCCTCCTCGTCTGGCTGCCGGAGTGAGAATGGAAAACGGGATATTTTTCTCCAAGGTATCAAGATCAAAGGAATTTCCTCAGGTTCGGGTTGGGCAGTTTTTTAAGGGTTAGAGGAGTTATGATTGATAGGCATGTGGTTGCGAAAACTCAGAGGATTCGGGTTTTACTTGATAGTATAAGATGTTTCAGTTAAAAGAATTAAGAGATCTTTTTAATAAGTTAAAATCATTTAAAGCTAAGAGGGCCATTCCCGAGTAAGAGTTATCCTTATTCTTTTGATCTGCTTTCTGTCATATATATATGTGTGCGTGTGTGTGTGTGTGTGCGTGTGTGTGTGTTTAAGTTATAAGGTCATATTTGGGCTTAAGTGTTACAGGAATTCATCATAGGTTACATTTACAGATACTTCAGATTTTCAGCAATAAGGGCTGTTAATAGTTATTTCCGAATTGTTACTATTCGTTTTCAAAAATTAGTTTTCTTGTTACAAGAGCTCCATAAGACTATGCTATACATTCCCTTTCTAATAAGAGCTGTAAGATGCACAAGTTTGTATAATCGATAATAACAGTAGTGATGAGGATGATGAGGATGTTGATGATGATAGTAACAATGCTAATGATTATGATAATTAGAAGCACACGGAGAGCGCATACCTCCGCTAGAGTAATAGGGTCACTGATGCAATAAAAAATATTCAGACTTAAAGAATTACATTAAAATCACATTTTTCTCAGGTACTCTGGTAAGGTCCGAAAAATTACCTTATTAGGGAGGTAATAAAGGTGATAATAACAATAATAGTTACCGCATTGACAAGGCAACAGAGGTAACTACGTAATTTAAAATTTCCCTAGATCTGGATCACCACAAAAAATCATGGCATCTAACAGGCTAAGACAATTCTGGTAAAACAAAAAAAAAGAAGAAAAAAAAATCCTTCAGTTCATATCTTTTTGATGTATTCTGTTACCCAGCCAGCCAACAAACAAACAACTAGGTAACTGATAAACCAACGTTACCAAAAACATAAGCTTAGTCGAGGTAATGATGACAGTAGTAATATAACGATAATAACATTAAAATTACTAAATACAAACCTGTGTAAATAAGACGGGAGATGCTAATTAATCATTGCAGGCTACTTATAATTAGGTTGGGTTGTTTATTCGATATCGTGTTCATTTTTCCCTCGCAATACACGCGTGGTGTAATCCCTTTAATTGGAGATTTATCAGAAGCACATTAGAGCCTCCATGGGTTTTGCAATCATCAAGCAAAGCCGGTGGACAGTTTAGCCCCTTAGTCGTGTAATTTCCCCTTCGCTTATGTCAATAACCTCCTTTCACCTTTTGCTTCTATTACGCTGTCGGTTTTATCAAGGGTTATTATCTGATTGATCTGATTCAGGAGTGCGAGGCCATTTTAATGTAGGCAGATCAGTCTCATTTGATGCAAACGGACGCACATTAGAGAGAGAGAAAAAAGTAAATGTGATTTTCTTATTTTGACAGAAACTGATACACAAGCATGGCCTTTTCGGTCGAACAGAGAAGTAAGTCCATATTCTTCATTTGTCCATATTCATAGACATTGGTCTGGACACACACACGCCAAAACACAAACAAACGTCAAACACACGCACACATAAGAGCATAGCATGAATGTAAATGAGTCCTTAAAACTTGAAAATAATTTCAATATCCGTCCTGTGAAGGAGAGAAAATCTTGAAGTTGTGTCTCTACCATCTCTTTCCCTTCTTCTCTCTATCAAGTACTTAAAGGCGTTTGGGAATTCGAATATTTTGAGAAAGAGGGGACACAGCGGTGGCGAAGGAATTGGGGAAGTTCCTTTGCTCTCGTGGTAACGTATACATAATCTTGGCTTCTTAATCTAATGCATCATTTTCTCTTATATATTACATTTATTATCCCATCTTAACAACAATTTTTTTAAATGACGGGATAATGGTCTGAGGATTATCATTATTATAGAGAGTACACTTCTCTACTGTACAAAAAAGAAGTAAAAAATCAAATTTCCCTTTAGATAGATTCGCCCTGTAAAGGTGTAATTTGAAATCATCTACACCCTGAATAAAATCCCAAATTCCTTTACAGGTATTGGCGGTACATATTTTAAGTGTGTAGGTATTTCCGTCTGTGGGCATCCTGACGTCACAAACTTGTTCTATATAGCCTTGCTCAGACTTGCTAGTTTGCTTGTATATCTGTCTGAGTTGTAGTGCTGCATGTTTCGTGCCTTTGACAAGAGCCAAGCCCTGTTCCGTGGTAGAAATGTCAAAAGTTGTTTCTGCCGTTATGGAACACTTCACTGGTCTGACCTTGTCGTCCTTCAGACACACACACACACACACACACACACACACACACACACACACACACACACACACACACACACACACACACACACACACACACACACACAATACATATATATATATATATATATATATATATATATATATATATATATATATATATATATATATACATACATACATATATATACATATACATATATACATGAATACATGAATACATATATATATATACATATACATCATACATAAACATATGTACATGTATACATGTATATATATATATATATATATATTATATATATATATATATATATATATATATATATATATGAATATGGTGTATTCTGCATTTAATTACTTAGTTTTTGAACTCTAGTCTAATCAATCTCTATTTTAGTAATATCTTTATAACTCTATAGTTTTAAATATGTTTAATTTAGATTTCAACTGAAATATATTATTTTATGATTCTATCGTTAAAAAAAAAACATTAATATATATGCATTTCTTTAGTATCGGGTTTTCTGTTATACTTATACAAATGCCAGAAGTATGTAGTGACAGCAGGACACGTAAACAGAGGAAAATTCTACACAAAGTGTTTAATGGATATATAACTGCAGTATTTCGTTTTCAATAAACGGTTGCTAAGGTAATAATAGTTACTATTATATTTTTCATCTTTCGTTTTTATTGTCTGTGAGGATAAAGTTTCGTTCCACCTTCAACCAATTCAACTTACTCCAAACCCACGTGATTATCCGGTAAACCAGTGGCTCCCAGTTTGGGAAAGTGGCGGCGATTACATCGGCTCAGTGCCGGTGTTCCATCCGTCGCGGCCTTCTCCCCCTTGCAAATTATTGTGACGTCTGATTACGGACTTGAATTAGGCCTTATGTGGCTGGAATGGCAGCGAGATGACCCTCATAGGCGGTTAAATTCCATTTTCTCGAGCCTTGACCCTGACGTTACGCCACTCGCCAGGGTAGTATTAAGTTATCCGCCTTGTAAAGGTTAACGAGGAAAGGCTATCGTCACAGGGTTTGTCCTGAGTGACCTTTGACGGAAAGAGGGATGTTTTGGCGCAGTTTCTCTCCCAGTTGTTAGCTGCGGGTCGGAGGAGTCACAACATCGCTGCGCCCACCGCCCTCGTCATGCCATCAGGGAGGGGGGCGATCTCTGCAGTAATTGTGAGAGTCAATCATCCTCCTAACCCTTGCGTAATGTCTACTGTGTATAGTTATTATACGGTGAAATTTTGTTTTCTTTGGTAGATCCCGTGAACGTTTGTTTTTGAAGAGGAAATGGGTACTATAATTACGCTGGAGGGTGGTGAGGGTAGACGAAAATTCGGAAACGGAAAGGGGAGAGGGGAAGCAAATAGTAAATAGATAAAAGAAGGGGAAGAGGCAGGGAGAAATCTGTGATAAAGATTTTCACTCACAGCTGTTGATTACCCGTTAATGGACATCATTAACGTTATCGTTGCATTAAACAGGGGTTGTTTATGATACATTACGCATTCCAGTTACTTTATCAAGATTGCCCTCCTCAGGCAAGCTCAAAACTTTTCTATCTACGATATGGATTTGATAAAAAAAAGAAAAAAAAAAGAAAAAAAAATGTTTACTAATGCCCTCGTTGTAGATTTCCTTGAACAAAAATATTTAGCCTTCAT
>NW_020869587.1:329876-332376 GCF_003789085.1 Penaeus vannamei | reverse complement strand
AAATTACCTACTGCATTATGCCCATCAGACACGCCCAAAAATTGGCCCCATGCAGTGTTCTAGCTGTAGATAAAACATGAAAGGTACCGAATGAAACTACTTTTGAATGAAAGGTAACATTCCACCAAGTACAAAGTGACCCTTGCCAGACATACTGCCAGCTGCATTAGGCCCACCAGACACCCAAAAAAAGGCCAAAACATTTGAGCTGAATCAAACATTATTGGTACCACTTGAAACAAAGTTAACATACTTCGACCCATATCAGAGAGTAAACAGTGGTCAATAACAGACAAATTATCTGCTGCATTATGCCTGCTACACACACCCAAAGGGTGGCCCCACCGAGTGCTGATAAAAAATATTCGTTTGGTACCACTTGAAACAACGTTTAGAGACTAAAGGTGGAATTCCTAAAGGCCGTTTAGCAAGGACAGTATTTGAAAATAAATTGTCTTTGTCTGTTTACAGATCTGAAATAATTAAATGCAGGCCCTGAAACTGATTAATCAGAACCTACAACTCCTAATCACCCTTTAGGAATTCAACCCTTAATGATTAATCCATTGGTGTTTTACAGATATAAAGATGCAGGCCTATCAATTCTCACTACCATTATTTTCTCAGGAAGTAGTTCTTCCCACAGTCACACAACTTTATAACAATGGTGTGATAAGATACTGCAATTTGTATATCTTGAGTAATGATACAGGTCAATCTCTGTATGCATTATTCTCTTTCTCTCTCTCTCTAAATTATATATAGTAGTTTCAGTTTTAACTGTTCGTCTGCAGAAACAACAGACCCAGGTTAACCTTAAGTGGGTCCAGTAAATAAAATTGCTTAGAACTTGTGAAATAAAGTGCTTTGGGGGCATTGTATATGTTGTGTTTTCAGACCCATGGGGCACTGGATAATCATCATTTGAGGAAATACATAAAATGTGTTAGATGTTATTGGTTATAGAGCATTGTAAGATAGCACGGTAGTAAGTAGAGTAAAGGGGGAGTAAATGTAAGCAAAGCAGAGGTCAGTAAAAGAGGACTTGATTAAATGGAGATTATCTGTTTCTGAGGAAGGATGGGAAATATTGTTTAACGATAACTGACAAAAAAGCCATTATAAAACACTCATTGGGTAATACAGGTAGAGAAGGCTGTTGGAAAAGTAGGAGAAGAAACCAGGTAATGAGATAAGGAAGCTAGGGAAGGTGGGAACATATCAGGAAGAATATCAAAAGTGGAAGGATCTAGAAAAGGACACTTGCGATAGAGGGATTCACTTGAGCATCCAGGTGGGAGTGGTAAGGTTAATGGGGAATGAAAAGGGAATGGTGCACATGAAAAATGAGAGGATGCGGTGTGTTAGAAGAGAGTTGAAAGGAGGTAGGGGAACTGGAGGAGGATTATGAATATTGGCAAATACTTTGAATATAGAGGAAATAGAAATAGAGGGATTGGAGGGGGATGAGGGAGCAGAGCATTTTCTTGGGTCATGTTTAGGAAGTTTTAGATGTCTTTAAGAGTTTCTGGAGGAGAGTTGGGTGGGGAGGTCTGAGAAACAAAGGTTCTCTTGTAATGAGAAGAGGTGATAGATGTCTGAGGATTATAGGAAGAGGAGGGTGAAGGAGAGGATGTGGTAGGAGATGGAGTGGAATGTTAGGGTAGCCCAGTGCAACAGATAAAGTGGAGATGGTGTAGGCATCAGGGAAGTGGTAAACATTGGTGTATCGGGATTTAGACTGGAAAAGGAATTTGACGGGGAGAGGGAGAATAGAGGTAGCATGGTTTGGGACAGAGGGAAGAGATACTGGGGGAGATGTTGAGACATCTTGAGAAGTTGGAGGGGAGCAGAGCTAAGGACAGATTTAGAATAGAGATAGAAAAATCTTGTTGTGTTCCCTGTCTGTCCTGATGTAAAGTGAGGTCTAGTTTGAATCTGAGAACTGCTACCTCAGTTTGTAGGCAGGGCAGCTCCTATAAAATACAGTATGGGAGCCACTACAATTTGCAGAAGTACATGACTGAGCAGAGCAATTTGAAAGGCCATGACCAGTTTGGGCGCATAAAGGGCCGTGGAGTGCTGAACCCAGCGAACTATTTGAGGATGAAGAACTAGCAAGTCAATAAGTTGAGAATGACACTGATTTGAAGATGCTGATGATGCTGAATCTGAGATAGAATGGAGCAATGACTCCATTCTATGGAGTCATTCTGGAGGTTTTGGTAGCTGTCAATTGAACTAAATGTGTGATGAAACCAATAATTTTGCCAACATCTAGTGTCTGATTAGCTAAAATATACATTGTATTAAGTGTCTTACTCACCTGATGCATGACGAAACAGCTGAGTGTCTAATGCACCAGGCAGCATGTATCTTTCATTAGAAAGTGTTTTTATTCTGCACCTCTCATGTTTTATCTACATCAGTTATCCAAGAGAGGGGGAGGGTCACTTTTGGGCATGTCTGGGAGGCATAATACAATGGGTAACTTGTTTGG
>NW_020869587.1:317958-321200 GCF_003789085.1 Penaeus vannamei | reverse complement strand
GTGTGTGTGTGTGTGTGTGTGTGTGTGTGGTGTGTGTGTGTGTGTGTGTGTGTGTAAATATAAATATTTATATACATATATATTGTACAAACTTATCAGCCGTATCTTTGTATATTACTAATAACAAAGGAACTCTTACTGGAAATTTTTCTGAATATATAATATGGAATTTAACATCCAGTAAATATAACCATATCATCTTAGGAAGTGAACGTGAAAAAACAGAGAATCATTTACAAATGATACAGTATTCTAAAATACACAATCAAAGGTAGATAATACACATTGGTCAACTAATATTGCATTTAGTAAATAAACAAAACATATATATATAAGTCACCCCTCCTGATAACACTGATAATAGCATATATCACTTAACAAAGAATATTCACTACAATGTTTCCATAACCTTTGATGCTTTATCCTCAGTGGAGTGCAGAGGCCTGGTGATGTTCGGGGCCGATTCCTTGACTGTATGCTCCATAGATTTAAGTATAAGGCCTAGTACTGTCAAATATTACGAGAAAGGGAGATGTTTTGAATATGTAAACATCGATGCAACATGAAACAAATACTTCCCGGAATCAACGCCCTCTGCACGTCACAACTGGCCCTGTAAGCTGAAAGTACACAAATAATCTAGGAGGGAACGACATCAACACTAAACGATACACATTACATTAATCATATTTCATTACTTCTATCATGATTAAATTTCCATACCCTATTATCTACAAAATGATAATCTAATTTTGAACTTACATACCATCAAATAATCGTATCTCGCTGAAAATGCTGATTTTTATTTTCCAACTAACTACACCATTCCTTCCGCCCGCTCGCTAGGAGAGGACAACGCTCTCATAAAGATAAAACACGAGATGCGGACCGAAGACAATACTAAATACGATTTCTTTCTTCTGAAAATATTCCATACAGCGCAACATCTTTATTCATGATAAACAATGATAAACATCATGCTACTTTATGTGTGTATGTGTGTGTGTGTGTGTGTGTGGAGAGAGAGAGAGAGAGAGAGAGAGAGAGAGAGAGAGAGAGAGAGAGAGAGAGAGAGAGAGAGAGAGAGAGAGAGAGAGAGAGAGAGAGAGAGTGTTAATGCGTGTGAGTGAGTGAGTGAGTGTGTTTGTGTGTGTGAGTGAGTGTCTGCATGCGTGTGTTGTGCGCGTGATTGAGAGAGAGAGAGAGAGAGAGAGAGAGAGAGAGAGAGAGAGAGAGAGAGAGAGAGAGAGAGAGAGAGAGAGAGAGAGAGAGAGAGAGAGAGAGAAAGAGAAGAGAGAAGAGAGAGCGAGAGAGAGGAGAGAGAGAGAGAGAGAGAGAGAGATTGATAGATAGATAGACAGAGAGAGAGAGAGAGCGTGTGTGTGTGGTGTATGTATGTGTGATAAGAGAGAGAGAGAGAATGTGTGTGTATGTAGCATGTTTTCAGGCATTATTTTTGTATCTGACGCAAAGAGGCAGATCTGAAACCGCCTTCCGAATCCAAACCGCAAGGAACGTACTTGGGATATTCACCGACTCGACTCTCCCATGAGCGTCGCGAGCGCGAGAGGGATAGGAATGGGACAAGGGGATAGGCGATGTCGTCGCGCCCCGGGTTATGAGATTGGAAGAGGCTCGCGCCTCGCGGCAATAAGATAAAGGACAGGAGAGCGTAGTGAGATTTAGCTGGGAATGTGTTATTTGATTGCAGCAGCGGCAGGTTCGGGACTCGACTTAGGGAAGACGAGGGCTGGACCGAGTACTGAGGGGAGGAGTGAGGAGGCGCAAGCGCGAGGTGCAGTGGGTTGGTTCGGACCGGCTGATTTCGTTGTAGTGAAGTGGCGCGGACCAAATAAGTGGTTGATATGAATGTGGTAGGCTGGGTTGTGGGACAGGCACAGACGGAGGTATGATATAGATGACGAACCATACGCATATGTGACATCAAGTAATACAAGCACTTAGCACGGTACGACTAAACAGATCAGAGCAGCGGACACACACACAAATGTGTATGTACTGATATATGTTATTAATATATATTAGGTAATAGTGAGGTATATACTAGTATATATAGGTATATATGGAATTATTATAAATAATAGGTAAATGGGGAGAATTAGATCAGTTGAGGTATCTTACGAGGTATATATTATATTATATGTATATTAATATGTAGTAATTATATAATATATATAATATATAAATATATAGATATATTATATAATGTATCATATTTCTTTATTCATGATGTAGTAAACTCTATATAGCTATATTTATAATTATATAATAGTGGATATATATATATAATATATATAGTGTATAGTATTTGTATATTATATGATTATGGTATATATATATTAATATATCATTAATTTATATATATTACTTATGTATGATTTTTTGATATATATATTATTACATATATTATATATATTTATATTAGTTGCTATATTATATAGATTATTCAAATATATAATATACACAGTACTTATAACATATAATATAGTATATATACTATATATATATATATACTATATTATACTTGAGTGTAGATATATAGTGTGGCAATGTATTTATGTCTAATAATATATGTTAATTTATGCATATTCATGTTATACATACAGTGACTATAAACATTAGTAAGGTCTGATACATACATTATGTATGTGTTTGTTGCCTGTGTGATGGCGTGGTAGGATGTATATGCGTGTTGTTTGTATGTATGTTAATATTATAGTATATATAATTCTGTGTATATTATATATCAGCATTAATCTTTATTATATCGTATTAGATTGTATTATATAATAGCTTGTTCAGGTTATTATATATTCTATTTCTTACAGTATGTTTGAATGTGTGGTGTCTGGTTCTATGTTTATGATTAGGTATAGTTATGGGAAGAATAACCCACAGATTGCCCATAACTAGATTTATTGTATGATGAATAAGTGATGACAACAGTTTGGTGAATCGTCCTCGATTCCATTCTCTCCGTAAGAAATGGAAATCAGGACGGAATTCCGGAAACTGTTGTCTCACCTTCTGCAAAAGTGTGTAGGGTTTGTGCGATTGTGGTCTTGATCTTCCATATATCTACACGGTATTAGTGTGTTTCTCATATGCATGGTATACTATCATATCTCTATACATGGTACATATAGTTATACACATATTATGTTAGATAATACGAGTATAGATATATACATGTGGTTGAAGATAGAGTGGATGGTTTTTAG
>NW_020869587.1:287958-297958 GCF_003789085.1 Penaeus vannamei | reverse complement strand
CTTGGTCTATCAGAACCCTGGTCAGTTTACCAGTACTCAGCTGTCAGTCGTAAGCCATAACAATTGCATCATTCCCGAACATTTAAATGAATTTATTGACCAGTGCCTCTGCTCACATAACAGTATTTTTGACATTATTGGATTTTTTTAAACTAAATTAATCGATGATATCAATCAATTGTACAAAAAAAGAAAATTATGATGCATATTTCAACAACAGATCCCGAAACAGTGGTGGCGTTGCCCTCTATGTCAGAAGGAGCTACTCCCATTTCAGACCAGATTTATCAGTTCAAGAAGAATGCTTAGAGTCAGTCTTTGCTGAAATTAAAACCAAATGCCTCTTCCATACTGATAGGGCAGTTATACAGACGTCCAAAAAGTAATATTAATCTATTTACTGATGAAATTCAGGCAATCCCTGATGTAATCACGCAAGAGAATAAGTTTTGCATCCTTACTGGTGATTTTAATCTGGATCTTCTGAAATGGCAGTCACATAGCAAAGTTCAAGAGTTCATATCTATTCTGAATTCTAAATTGTTTTTCACCACAATCAGAAATCCAACGTCATGGAAAAATCTGCTACGCTCATAGACCATATATGGACTAATAACATTTCAAGGACAATTAATGGTGGAATCTTTACTGTAACATATCAGATCATTTCCCTGTGTACGATACTTTTAAGATTGATTCACCCTATAAAGTTTCAAACGGAAAAAACTATATGTTACAGGGACTATGCAGAATGTCATATCTTCAGCTTTAAAAATCACTTTATGAATGTTTGCTGGGATTTGGTAAAAGGGGCAAGTAATCCAAATGTTACTTATGATAACTTTACCTCCATTTTCATGTCTTCCTTCGAAAGATTCTTCCCCTTGCAAGCAAAAACAATGAAATTCAAATCATTCAACAAACCTTATATTACAAATAAAATATGTTTTAATTAGAGATAAAAACAGGCTACATAAAAAGTTCGCCAAATGGCCAGTAACGTATGGCGATCAATTTCGTACTGCTAGAAATCGCCTGAACATTATTAGAGATGCTATACGCAATTATTATTCAAAAAGACTTGCTGAAAACAAAAATGACCCACAGAAAACATGGAAAATTCTGAGTAATATCCTTAATAGAAATAACGATAGCAAACCAAACAAACTATATATAAATGGAAGTGAAATTGCCAATCCTGATAAAATAGCAGATGAGTTTAACAGCTATTTCTCTAACATTGGGAGAAATCTGGCTCAATCAGTCCCATTGCAGGATGGAGACTTTAGGTATTTTTTTGGCCCCAGAAATGACAATCAAATATCTCTACACCCTATCACTGACTCAGAAATAATTAACATTGTCAAAAGCTTAAAAAAAAACTCGAGTCCAGGCTATGATGATATTCCAGTGACTTTAATTAAGCAAATTCTTCCAACTATCTTATTTCCATTAACACATATAATATCCTCCTTCAACTCGGGGTTTTCTCAGATAAATTGAAAATAGGTAAAGTTCTCCCCTTGTTAAAGTCTGGAGATAGATGTCACGTTGGAAACTTCCGTCCTGTATCTGCTCTGATTACATTTAGCAACATTATTGAATAGATTATGTGTCACCGTCTCACAGAATTTATAGCTGTGAATAATATAATAAACAAATCTCAATATGGTTTCATAATAAACAGATCTACCGAATCGGCTATCATTGACTTTTCTAATATTTTAAATGCGTTTGATGATAATAAATTTACATTAGGAATATTTCCTGATCTGTCAAGAGCTTTCGATACAGTAAATTACACAATTTTACCTGGTAAACTTGAACACTACGGTATCCGTGGTAAATTGTATGATTGGTTTGCTTTATACTTATCAAACCGGAGGCAGTTTGTTTGTTTTGAGAAGCAAATATCTCAAAATGACATTAGTCACGGTATACCCCAGGGTTCAATTCTGAGCCCTGTTTTTTTTTTTTTTTTCTAAATATATAACAATGCACATACATGTACATTCTCTTCAAGCAGGTCTATACAAGAATTAATAGACGTAGCAAATGAGGAATTAATCAGCATCAGACAGTGGATTTGGCTTAATAAACCAACCCTCAATATAGACAAGACCCATTAAAAACATCTTAAAATCCTTATGAATAGCACAAAAACGAAGTGTTCTTACAATTTTAGGACGCGGTGCGGTATTGTGGAATAACTTATCTGAAAGAATAAGAAATATTTCAATTTCTTCATTCAAATACAAATTAAAATAATACCTGTTATCTGAGTGTAAAGTATAATGTTTCTCCTTTCTTCTGCCTGTTTATGTTTTATATATATTTCTCTGGACTTTTTTATTAATCAACCGTTTAATGCTTCAATGTGTGATACTTCTACAAAGTTTAATAGCTTTGTAAACTACTTATAGGCTAACTTATGTATATACTTATGTAATATATATACATTCAATACCTATATAATATGCAAATTTGCTAATGCTTATATAAAATGTTCTTTATATAATTATTCTTAAGATATCGCATAAATACAATCTATTCAAGGGGTCTTCCTAAGAGAGTTGTACTCCCGGAGGGCCCAGCCTTGTATCATTGTATGTATTTTTTACTTCAATGTAATTATTGTTTTATGGCTAAATAAACGTTTTGATTCTGATTCTGAAAGTGTTTTCGTAAGCCTTTACAAGGTCAAAAAAATTGCTAACTCGTGACGTCGTTTTGAGAAGGATGTATGTATTGCAGTCTCTATCCTCACAAGGGCTTTTGTGGTCGATCTCACTTTACTAAATCCATACTGATATGGGTTTACCATTTAATTCTAGCAGCTTGCAGATGCAGCTGGCGAGAGAAAATTGTCTATAATTTCCTGGTATGGAAGCATCCTTTCCAGGTTTAGGGACAGGAATGTTTATGGCCTTTTTCTATGTTGATAGCACTTTGCCCTCCCTAAATATCATATTGAATAGGTCTAACAGGAACTTTTGGGAGTTCTCTGATAAGTGAGATATCATTTCCCGGGGCAGTCTTACGATGGGTTGCAAAAAGTGTCTTCCCAGAGGTGATAGCGGCCATCGAAATCTCCCAAGAGTACAAATGGATGAGGCAACTCCCGAATTAGATCAGCTGAATCATGTATGTCGACATTATGTGGAGGAAGGTAGATGGATGCAACTGGGAAAGGTCGTGTCAAGCCAACCTGCATAGCTAACTGAGAACGTTAGACTAAAGAAGATAGATGCCGCTACCATTGCATTTGCAAAGACGTTGCTGGCTATTGGTTCAAGTGGAAAAGTACAGTTATCGAAGAAGTTTGGTGTTCAGGTCGCATCAAGATTGAAAGCGTGTACGATGACAATGAAAATAACATAGCGAACAACTTTTACTTTAAAGAGTGGCCAATTATATCACATCATTTAGGACCAAAGTAAGGGAAAAGAAGTGATGTATAGAAACGAAGATCTACTAGTTGATGTTGTTATAGTTTGTAATAGAATTAAAAGCCCCAATTTACCACTACACGAGCTTAAGTGAGGGTTGGGTGCGTAATAATGGTCATTCGTAACATAAATCCTCCTAAGATCTGTAACAGCACTAGATTGATCGTTACGAACCTAAAGAATGTTATTGTGGGGAATATTTTAGGAGGCGTATGTGATGGTGAGCAAGTGATTATACGAAGAGTCACACTCATATCTACATATACACTAGTATACTTAAAAAGAAAGCAATTTCCTGTTAAATTGAACTTTGCAAAGGCAGACATTCGATAGATGTGGATTATTGTTAAATACAGCAGACTGCTTCTCTTATGGACAGTTTTACGTCGCATGTTTACGAGTGCAAAGTGGGATTCTCTGATCATCTATGCTGGAACTAATAAGGAAAACGGCGATATAGCCACGGGTTGTCTCTAGACAAAATCTTCACAACAGGAGAGGTGAATCTTGAGAGAACACCAACTACACCTGACATCTCTGAAGGAGAGGTGGAGCATGGAGCAATTGCTATTCCTGAAAACATTTTCAAACTAACAGAAGAAGAGGCAATTAAGATGAATTTACCGGACTACGACATCAACTTCCTGTTAACCAACGCTGAAGATTCACTGGCGGAACTTATAGATGACATTTTTAAAACTTGATAAGAACAACGAAAAACTCGAGATCTATGATGGACAAGAATCTGATGAAAGCGAACCGTCTAAGAAACAACATATGTGTAGACTCAAATAAATAAACCACTAGCTGTATAACATGCCTCTTTTATTTCACAGTTGTTAATATTGTGTTACATAAGTGCGAAGCAACCTATGTGTGGGCGGGTGTATACATGTATACACCCACAGACACGCACACATTCACGATTGTCTGTGTGTGTGCTTTTATACGCACAACAAACATATGCACATACATACAAACACACACATTCGCAATTGTGTACACCTATATACGCACACACAATCCACCTCTTGGGCGTCCTTCTCGGGCTCATAGACCAACTCTTGGGCGTCCTTCTCGGGTTCATAAACCACCTCTTGAGCGTCCTTCACGGGCTCATCGACCACGTCTTGGACGTCTTTCTCGAGCTCATAGACTATCTCTTGGGGGTCCTCGGAATCATAGACCATCTCTTGGGCGTCCTTATGGCATCGTAATCCACTTCCCTCTGTGGCTCGTGGACCACCTCCTCTTAGCTTCCTTCTCGGGCTCATAGACCACCTCTCAGGCATCCTTCTCTGGCTCATAGACCAACTCGTGGGCGACCTTCTCGGGTTAATAGACCAACTCTTGGGCGTCCTTCTCTGGCTCATAGACCAACTCTTGGGCGACCTTCTCGGGCTCATAGACCAACTTTTGGGTGGCCTCGGGCTCATAGACCATCTCTTGGGCGTCCTTCTCTGGCTCATAGACCAACTTTTGGGTGGACTCGGGCTCATAGTCCAACTCTTGGGCGACCTTCTCGGGCTCATAGACCTCCTCTTGGGCGTCCTTCTCTGGCTCATAGACCAACTTTTGGCTGGCCTCGGGCTCATAGACCATCTCTTGCGCGTCCTTCTCGGGCTCATAGACCAACTCTTGGGCGACCTTCTCGGGCAAAATCATTACAACAGGAAAAGTGAACCTAGAGGCAACACCGGCAGCACTAAATCTCTATGAAGGTGAGGTGGAGCACGGAACAATCACTATACCTGAATAATTAACAGAAGAAGAGGGAATTAAGATGATTTTACCGGACTATGGCACCAATTTCGTGTCAACCAACGCTGAAAATTCAGTGGCGGAACTTATAGATGACATATTGGAAACTCGATAAGAACAACGAGATCTTCACTATAATTAAGAAGATGAGTGATGAAGACAGCGATGAAAGTTGTAGATTTCCTAAACGTCGATTCGACGTAGAAAAGGGCTATGTTGGATAAGAATCACAAAGTCACAGTTCTAAGAAACAACATAAATGTGAAATAAAAACCACTAGTTGTATAACATGCATCTTTTATTTCACATTCGATAATATTGTTTTACATACGGGCGAAGCCCTAAGGGCGCGAAGCGCCCGCGAGCGAGCGAGCAAGCGCCGCAGGCCAAGCAACCTGGTGTAGCCAGGTCCCCTCATCAGAGGCTATTTCTAGATTGTGTATGTGTGTATATATGTATATATATATATATATATATATATATATATATATATATATATATATATGTCTGTGCGGCTGTCCGTTTGAGTCTTTGTATTTGTGTATGTATGTATGTATGTATATGTATATGTGTGTGTGTGTGTGTGTGTGTGTGTGTGTGTGTGTGTGTGGTGTGTGTGTGTGTGATTGGTGTACACTGTAGATGCACACATACACACACACGCGCGCGCGCGTTTATATATGTCAATAATTATCAAAACCTTTATTACTATTACTTAAAGATTTAATATTTTACAATTAGTAATCACAGTTGTCGTCAAATAAACAACATTAAATTACCTTTAAAATGGATCTTAGTACCTTGTCGATGAAAGATACTGGAGAGAGAGAGAGGGAGAGGGAGAGAGAGAGAGAGAGAGAGAGAGAGAGAGAGAGAGAGAGAGAGAGAGGAGAGAGAGAGAGAGAGAGAGAGGGAGGGAGGTAGGGAGGGAGGAAGAGCGAGAGAGAGAGAGAGAGAGAAAGGAAAATCATATAACAGGTATTTACATAGATCCCAGTTTACCTACATTTCAGGATAAAAAGAACTCACACTCGATTGTAGAGTAGGGCATTTAATGCAAAATTATATACATCTTTTTTTATATACATAAAGAAATAGGAAACCATCATATGATAGACAATATATGGATGACTGACATCACCAAGCTGTTGTGGATCACGCTGGTATTGTAGACAAGGATTTGCCAATAATGTGAGATGATGGAAAGAAACTCTTAGAAAACCTAGCTTTGTAATCTTTGCAAAGTGACATTCTTATCCCTAAAAAATCATCTTAGATTTGTATTTATTCACCTATCTGGACCAAAAAGGAGGGAGGGGGATTACCTCATAAAAATCAATGCGCTTAGTCTGTTGAGTGAGGACAGTAAGTAAGCTTAGCCAGGTAAATATTGTAACAATTATTTTGCAGGTGAAGTACTTCTTTTCCTTTATCTTTTCTTTGTAACTTCAAGGCATGTTGATATATGTAAATATCTAAAAGACAAAATGGATGATATCAAGTATCATTCTTCAATAACTTTACGAATATAAAAAAGAAAATCATATTGTGTGATGTGTAGAAAAGTTCTTTAAGATTTATTTGTATGATTATTGTTAGATAGCTCAAATACATGCGAAAATGTTTTCTACTTTGTGTTAGAACATCCTGGCCAAGTAGATGAAATATAGATAGCATATGAGAAACCCTCTTTATGTTGGTTCGAAGAAAAGGTAATTTAAAGGAAACCGTGAATAAAGTAAACAAACAGAATTATCCAAGTCAGTGAACTGGCCTATTTTAGGAAATAGTTTTATATAGTCAAAGGTGGGAGACAGGAGTCGTTACTATATTGGTTGTCTCATATGTTTTCAATACTCATTCAGTTACCCACAATGTCCTCTACTTCAGTGTAAGCCTGACTATCAGACCACTACTGTTTGTCACACTAGTGCATGTGTTCCAAAGCCTGGCATATTAAGGGTCCAAATTTATGGGTCACTAAGAATATATATCTGAAATCCTTTTTTTCCCCTTTCTAATAGTGTATATGCTCCCATTTTTGTGTTAAAAGTGTACATATTCAATCACAAAATTCCATTAAATTTACCATGTGATACCTACGAAAAGTAAAAATTGCACTTAGAGTTTACGCAAATATAAAAGATGACGCCATGACAAAGAAAATGGTTCCCAAACATGATTATATTTATCTCATTCCTTTAACATTTGCCTTTAAATATGGACCCAATAAAAGTGCAAACTTCCATCATTAAACAGAGCCAGCTAAACTCAGCTCTTCTGAACCACTCTTATCCAGGCTGGGCGGGGGCGGGGAGGGGGGTGATCACGTGACGGGTGTGAGTAATGAGACATGAAGGAGCGGCAATACGTGAGGCGATGGTACATGACAATTTCTCGTCTCTCTTCTTGGATGGTGAGTGATTAACATTACTTACTTAACATGAAATATGCTGAAAATGACTAGATTACAGAGATGTGTTTACAATGGTGCACATAAAAAGTTATAATAATTGAATCTTGAACATCAAACCATAAAATCAAAGTTCATAATCTTTCTAACTGATATCATGCATATGTATTGTCTTCGAGCATCTTTTTAACTATCTAAGTAAACAAATTTGCCAAATATCTCCGACTGATTCCTAACATAAACTTCATTTGCAAATACCATGTACAAATAGTTTACAAAATGATTTCCTTTGTCATTACGTATTTTCTCTCTCTTGTATTTACTATTTTTCTCCTGTAAGATATTTGGCAAGTTCTCATTTCACTTACACACATACTGATTTTTTTTTAATCTGTATCTTTTGTATAATATTTTCTAAAGAATATAAATGTAACATATTTTAAAGTCATAAAGGTAAGTGGATGGAGATACGATCAGCGTGTGTGTGTAACTGAGACGACGGCACCAGCTAGAGGCAAGGCCATTCACAGTGGCAGAAGTTCTTTCATTTGTTTTGCATTTATCCTGCATGGCGAGCGAGTCACCCTGCTCGAATCACTTGAAAAGGGGGAATTTAAAAGGGTCTACATTACCTAGATGAAATGTTTCAAGACATTTTCACAATCAAAAAGTACATCTAATATTAATTTACCTATGCATATTTTGCTGTAAGCCAATTACCGATACAGTCTCGCTTTTCTTTGCAAGTAAAAGTAAATATTAACCCTATAACCTAACATCCTGGAAATATCCCAATATATCCAGGTTACAAAATCTCCTCCTTTGCAATTTTATTGTAGAACTTGCAAAATAAAGAAACACTTTTCACGCTGTGCTTAAAGTTATCTCTCTACCACCAAACCTTACCCAATGGATGAACAAGAAATTTCCCGATACATTCATGAATATAAGATAAAAAGTACGAATTTAAAATGATACAAATTTTAAGTACAACATTTTTTTTCTTATAAATATTTTCTTTCAATGTAAATTCTATAACAATATAAACCATACTAATGAAACCCGAACACACTGTGCGCTGGTGTATGCCTCCAACAAGCTTGAGAACAGGCGGTTCCTCTATGTACACTTTGATACCGGTAAGGACCGAAACTCGCTACCAAACATAGCGAGAGGGAATCGGGTCAGCGGGTTAGCGTTGGGAGAGAGATATCCGTCCCCGGTGGAATTGGCTGTTGATTTTGTATAAATGTTGTTAGTGATATTTTATTATATATTTTTTTTTCTTTTTACCTGATATTCCAAAATTAACAATATCACTAACTGAAACTATATGGTTTCCAATATAACTTTCAAGGTCTATTGATATACATTGTGGTCATGATCAAATCTTACAATAACTTTTGACTTTTCTTATTATTCTTCATACCACAATTCAAGCCCAGCAATGAATACGGAAATCACTAATCACACAGACATGCCTTTGTTATTTAGAGATCCTATCCCAACTCAACCCGCTGGCCAAAACAAAACGAACATACATAATACAAGCGCATAATCTGCATACATGATGTGAAGATAAAAGGAAACGCTCACACGTTTCTGAAGGTCACTACCAAGAAACGTTTCTCCTGTACAACAACCAACATGTGAGGAGGGAACGACGGTCAGTGAGAAAGGTATATCGTGATCACAGAATGGAGCAGTATAGGCATTAAAAGCTACTGCAATGGCTGGAAAATTGCATGCATTTCCTTGCAACACATTTCTTAGTCACCACCAGCAAGAATTTGTTGTTTTTTTACTGTACTTGCATTATGGTACCAGTCACTGTATGGCTTATGTCCATACTGTCTTTTATATATTTGTTTATTTTTGTTTTGTTTTATACTTTTATTATTTTTATATATATTTTTTGTAAAGACAAGTTGTCCAACTGGTCCAACACTGCATAACATTTTTTTGTTCTTTTTTTATTTATAAGAATGAACACGTCCACCAAGTATTCCATGTCCTCTACATGTATCCCAACCTTCCAGACTGTCTGCATTTCTACTTTCAGTTGCACTATAGACTTATCATCTAAAAGCCATAGCATGCTTATAACCGCCGCGTATGCACAGAACTGGAAAGCGATAAATTAAGTGCCATCGCACTAGCCACTGGTGTGACACCCAACAAACTAGCTAGTACAGGTCATATTCCCGCCGTAAGATCTCCAACACACTAGCCTTTATATGGTCGTCTACCACGGTTTCCCAGCCTGAGAGCCTTCTCACAGTACTAGCAACTGGCTACGCCTCCATGCAGGCGAAGCCAATAGGAGTATTCTGTGAGAAAAGCTTTTGATGTAACATACTGGGGCAGTTTAATTAGC
>NW_020869587.1:252958-255458 GCF_003789085.1 Penaeus vannamei | reverse complement strand
TTATTATCATCAATGTTCCTGACAGCTTGTCCCCATCCCGCCATCTTAGCAGCTGGAGTGAGTTTGGTCATTTCGACGTCTGGGGGCGAGAGGTAGACGCAGATCCACATCCACTCGGAACGCTCTTCTATGTTTGCTATCACTACATCAGATGTCTGTTTTACAGTATCGAGGCCGTTTTACAGTGGCACCATTTTCTTTTCAATTTCTGTCAGACGAAATACCTTGCAAGAATTGCATGAACTACAGTCCGGCGATCGTCCATACAAACAAAAGGTAACATCACGACCCGATGGGGTACATTGGGAACGTGTCACTGGGCCGAAGCAAAGGCACGCCAGCTGTCAACCAATGCACTCGGAGGATTTCTTGGAGAAAACGAATTCTACGAGAAGATTTGCATCGTGATTTTGGCGAGCTTACAGTAAATAACTAATTGACTCTTCTATCAAGCATGCAATTTCTATTCATGTGGGTATACTGACGTTAACAAGTTGGTTATGAATACAGCATGCATCAGGAAATGCGATGAATATCCTGAGAATATAAAATAGACATTGACTGAAATATACATAGCATACAAATGCCTCAAGTACTTCCAATAAGCACTATGAACTTTTAAACTAGTGTTCTTGTTTACTGGAGTGAAAAGGTAACCTTGACTTCATATGTGATAATACAATACGGCGTTTACTATCTATGCTGAAAAGACGAACATGAAGGGTATACATACCACCAGTATACGAATCACCAGGAGTCAATGTATGTAAGAGGGGTTGCACAAAATCATAGGTTTTTCTTTATGAAGAAAATGATCGATGCTGAAAGAGAATGAATGGATATCTAGGGAACGTGAAACAAACACACGTTGAAAGCGAGCAAGAGGGCAGCACAGACGAAAAGAACAATGTCATTTTACGATTATGACTACCATCTATTTATCTATCTATCTGTCTATCTATGGTGCTGACGGAGGACTAGTAGCTCTCACAGTTCATACGATAGGTAAACTTAATCACTTTATAAGGACTGTCTAAGTATCATGTTTGGTCGAGTGGGTAATTACGTATAACCAGGTAGTTACACACCCAAAACAAACACGCTCTCTGTATTGAGATGCGACTCACAGCCACAAAAGGCTTAGTGTGAGACAGCGACTACTTGTGGCAGTGGTTCTAGGTAAGGGTTGGGGCACTGGGCCTTCAGGGACACGTAGGGGGAACATAGCAAGAGAACAGCGACGGCGCCATCCTTCGGGGTACTGAATCCTACACATGGATCAGAGGCTCGGTTGGTAAGCCTAGCTCCCTGTCTAGCCTCTCATGCTGGCGGTCTGCGAGGCTCGTGGCTGACGTCGACCTCAAGCCCCAGACATGCCGTGTGGAAGCACATATAACGTATGAAGTAAAGAACAACGCAGTATCTTCGATAACAAAAATGTAAATAAACGCTGAGAAGAGAGAGAGAGAAAGAGAAAGAGAAAGAGAGAGGAGAGAAGAAAGAAATGAAGAACGAAACTAATAGACCGAAAAGAGGGAAATAGAGAAATATAAGAGATGTGTGCGTATGTACAAAATACTTGCATACACATGCATTTATATATATGAATACATCATAGTATGTATTTATTCATAAATGTACACAACACATACACATGCACACACACACACGTGACGACATCGCATATATATTATTAATAAATATATTTAAGTATTATCGATCATCACTAGATATTATAATATAATCCTTTATATATATATACTATTTGAAAATCTAATAATATATATATATATTATATACAATATGTATATTATTATCTTAAATATTATATATATATCTATATATAAAAAATATCTATATATATTCGTATATGTATAAATAGATATAAATATATACACGATTAAATGTTATTATATATATATACTTATATAGATATACATAGCTCTATATCTGCTTGTAATGTGTGTGTGTGGTCTGTGTGTGTGTCTGTGTGAGTAGTGTGTTGCCCGTGTGTATTTACAGTGTATAGAGTTATAACAAATATATATATAGCATGAGATATAAGTATATATATTAGTATTTAAAATAATATGATAGAAGTTACTTTAATTTGTCCGGATATTATAGAGGTCTCTAATAGTACGGTATATATATTATTTTTTTTATTATAAATGATATACGTATAATTTAATTTATATAATCTTATTATGTTGTCTTCTTTCTTCTTTCTTTTCTGTATATATATATGTTATTTCTATATTATCACATTATTATCCTTACTTACTCTTTTTTTGTCTTATTTTTTTATCTTTCTATTTATATTAATATGCTATATCCTCTATGATGTATTAATATCTTACATAGGAATTACTATTATTATTATTATCTGTACTTATATTTTTTAACGTATTATAATCTATATAATTTATTTCCTATCATTATTATAATTATTATATAATTATTATATTGTATATATTAAATTTAATAGTATCATATAACT
>NW_020869587.1:225854-228354 GCF_003789085.1 Penaeus vannamei | reverse complement strand
TGAGCTTATGGACTGCAAATTTACACAGATTCGAAGATAATTCTGCATCGAATATGACAGAAAAAAAAATGAAAGCCCCTTTTGATTTATTGTCACACGTAAATTTAGTCGTTTCAAAAATTCTAATGATATTTTCTATTTACATCCTTAAGGACTGTCATTAATTTTGTCCTTATGCGTAAGGAGTGTCTGTCTGCTTATGTTTTTTTTTTCTCTGCTGAAGATTATTTTGCTTTGGAAGTAATGAGAGAAGCTTCGAGACACCTCTTAATAAATCATCAAACTATAAATGATCAGTATCCTACATTTTTATTGCTGTATTTTATTCAAAAGTATAAATAGCGGCGCCCACCTTTACGACTGATGCAATGACAATAAACGTAGGGAGTCCGAATTACATTTAGACATACCATTTGTGTAATATGATACAAGCAAGATTCACTGTCATATTCACCTTGTCGTCTTAATGCAATAAATGGTCCAAATAGGATCGTAAACGACATTAATGTTTGTTCTATTACCAGCATTAACTCTGAGATGTGGCGAGGGGGCAAGTCGCAGTAAAAATCGCAAGGAGCAGTCGTAGGCCGTCCGTGACCCGCCTCAGGAGACCGGTGGAGGCGACGGAGGAGACTCTGGCGGAGGCTGAAGAAGGGCAGAAGGGGGCGGGGCGGAAAGGGAGAGTCTGGCGGGCGTGAACGTGTGGAAGAAGGGGATGCCTACGAGGAAGCAGAGTAGATTAAGAAAGATTAGGAAGACGGGAAAAAAACAATGAAGAAAAAGGCGCAGCGGAAAACATTCATTTCGAAAGAGGGAGAAGACTGAAATTGAAAATTGTGGGGGAGTAGCAAAATAAGAGATGCAAGAAGGAAATCAAAGAAAATTGAGGTTTGCGTTGAAGATGCATGGTCAAGGAAAGGGTAAATAGATTTAGTAACGAGGGAGGAAGTCAGAAGAAAGAGATAAAGGAGGAGGAAAAACTTTTTCCGCGAGGGTTCTGAGATTAAGGTCAGTTAAGAGCGAGAGAATGAGAGGTCCGCTGTGGCTCGCACCACCACGTGGGGCGCATCTTTAGTTTTGAAAATTTTCTAATACATTATCTTTATTGCCTTAACGTGTAATGAATAGTTAAAATGTGTGCTCTCTAATACCTCTGTTAAGACTATGTCACCCTCCTTTTTATGATTCACTCTGATGCAAAGAGATATTATTGAAAATATTGAAACCAAACCATTTGCGGACTCATTGCAGGAACAGGCAGACCTAGTAGGGGTTGACTAAGGGGAAGCAAAGGGGAAAAGTGAGAGAAAGAAAAAGAAGTAAGCACATGAAAAAGCGTAGCAGAGGAATCAACATCACTCTCGGTCAGGGACGCTGGGAGAGAGGCCCTGCCATATGAGAGACCGGCGACACAGGGTGAGGGTGAGTGACAGCAACATCAGGACACACGCAAAAGTGAAACGTTTGTGGCGAGTGCGGGTGTGCGAGTCTCAGGGGCTGAATTATGAAATGAACTTGGGGAAATGCATTCTCAGTCGTTGAGTAAATAGGGAAAGCGATGAGAAAGGAAGGAAGGCTGTTGACGATTATTGGAAAATGTTTATTCTGGATGAATTTCTAGGCAAAGATTTTAGAATGAAACGCGTTGGATTACTTCTCAGAGGACAGTGAAAAGAGCAAGGGAAATGTGATAGAGGTGGATAAGTTGAAACTCGTAGAGAATTCTAAAGCCATCTGGAAATGCAATGCTGTAAATTTAAGTAGATATTACATTTTCGGCCGGTTAGCGTGGCTGGATCGGACAGCACCTAACTTGGGGAGAAAATAGGCTTTGGGGGAGAGGTATTATAGTTATTATAACTAGTCTATATACTACGAAAGCCGTATTTACAGAGGAAGGCACTGCGTAGTAGGGAGAGAGGTGTCAAAAGTACATACTATAAGAGCAATCTGAAATACACAATAATTACATGTAGCTAGATTGGAAGTTTAAGCGAAAGCGTGGCAAAGTCGGGAAGCTCAACGTAAAGGCTGGAGGACAGCAAGGTAGTTGAATAGATGGGATAGTTTGATAGACTGAGAAACATAACGTATTACGGAGAAAAGAGGGAAAAGTGGGGAGAGAGGGGGATAGCGTAAATTAATAAGAAAGCAACACTGAGGAGAGCAAGAGAGGGGGGGGGGGGTAAGGGGGAGGGGGATTGGAATCAGGGTAACCGGATAAAACTTGTGAAAACTTGGGGAGGAAGAGGTTCTCGGGCGGAGGGGAGATCGACATCTGGCGAGGAGGAGAGTAGATTAGGGAGGTATTTTGGACCCTTAACGAAGAGACATGCTGGCCAAAGGAGGGGAAGGGACAGGCGGACTCCAGACTGGATCCCAAAGTTGGAATGGGGGAAAGAGGAAGGGAGGGAGAGAGGGAGGAATGGAGGGTGGGAGGTAGGTTGCAGGTAGGGAAGGAAGGGAGAGGAGACGGAGGAGGAGGGAGAGATGGAAGGGA
>NW_020869587.1:145854-150854 GCF_003789085.1 Penaeus vannamei | reverse complement strand
TTTGTAAGTATAGATGTGTGCAAAATTCGTTGTAACTTCAGTAACATTAGTGATATACGGCATCATTTAAATTCCTAGAGGTTGTGAACCACTGAAAGATAATGGGAGGTGAATAACCCGTGAGAGAAGTAACTTCGCAGGCGGAGAGAAGACCTCTCATTTACTTAAAGATTTAAAGATCAATTCTGTAGTTAACAAGTACAGTTTTAATAGTCAGTATGAACTGATGTGTATGTCAACCAGTGTACTATTAGATAAATTTATATACTCATGAAAACACCCTAAACCGGTTCATTATTTACTAAACTGCATAACAGGCCGTTCATTCCGCATCCTTAGAAATCCCACCGTTTTATCGACGAAGCAAATTATTTTGTCGTAACGGGAGAGCCATCAGGTGGTATTTGTGCGGTATTGTAATGGCATTTCCCTGATGAACCCCCTGCGCTTCATTGAGTTGACGTATCAACATATTAAGCGAGAAGATCAATCGGCAATGCGTGATCAAATGCCCACATAACATCGATGTGGACGTTTGCATTTGCGTACATATATGTGTGTATTCACGGCCACTTTACTTGACATCTACATGCCGAGCTAGAAAAACTATTTTCGCATTTAACGAATTACGTAATCAATATAGATTCTGAATTCAGAACTATAACAATTTCCGCAATCTCAGAAATGCTTCGAAAATGACGATGAATCCTAGGCAAACACTTACTTTGGGAAAACATCCATTCGAAATACAAATACCATTGGATTATTAATTATAGAAAGGATATTCATCTCCGTCAAATATTCATGGCTGACCCGACTAATCTTCAGGAATTGCTCCCCGAAATCTTCAAACGAAATTTCCTCCGACTACTTACGAATCTGCTCGCTGTGTTTGAGGAAAAGCTGAATAATGATTTGTATACCAAAGAGAGTAATTAAAAGTTACGTGAGGAAAGGAAAGGAGAAGAGAGAGAGGAAGAGAAAGCAAATCATGAACTTCACGTATTTCTCATGCACTCTGCTTTATTCTGCTCAGCGGCCATGAGCTAAGTCCATGGTATGTGAAAAGGAGAAGGGAAAAGAAATAAAGGTGAGGGAGCAAGTGAAAGGGAAAATGGAAAGAGGGAACGGCATGTGGGAGGGAAAAGGGGAAGAAAGAAGTGGGAAGTGGAAAGGAAAATGAGAAATCAGAGAAGGAAGTAGAGAAGAAAAAATGAAATGGAAGAAATAGGAGGAGAGGCAAATGCCATTTGGAAGGGATGGGGGAAAAGGAAAGAGGCAACTTCAAAGGGAAAGGAATAGGAGAACGTAAATGAGAAGGGAAGGCAAGGGAATGTGGGAAAGACAACAGCAATAACAAGAAGGAAAAGCGAAGCACCGAGTTCTTCCCCTTCGTGGTTCTAGATATAGCAATGACAAATGCGTCATGAAATAATTATTAGGGCAGTATAGGCTATGCAATTGTTAATCATTATTATTGCTTTATTATGCCATGACAAAACGTAATACCACATAGCATAACGATGTCATATTTCATCATTATGAAATCAACGACATTCACAGGGAGCAACGAACGACCACACGCGAACAAAGTAACTAGCACTTAGCGACGAGGTAGTACTACGTGCAATCTGAACCCACGTGACTTTTTTATCCCTCAGTATTCTCTACACTTTCGAGGATTGTGAACACGCGTCGCTGCTGGGCAGTTTCGCCTCGCTCTCACCCCTAAACGATTGGTTCACGAGAGAAGGAAGGAGAGGGAAGGTTACCTCACTAAAGCAAGGAAAAATGATAAGAAAAGCAGAAAGAAAAAATAAAAGTGTGCGTAGCAGTGAGCTTTTCGTAAGACGTGGTGAATGGAGAGTCACTCTGACGGGGAAATGGAGGACGACCCAACGCTAGAGAAGTCTCTATTCCCTCGATGAACCTCTGTCATCAGCTGTTTGATTGTGGTAGGTACGCATTGTCTCGGTTCGTTAAGTAATTAGCTATTATCGGAATACTTTATTTGTTACGTCATCCAGATATTTTTTTGTTATGAGAACGGAATTAGAGTGAAGCAACGAAAGATCAATTATAAAGAGATGAGAAAACACATTATTGGGAGAAAATAAATATTGTTCTTCGCTTTTTTCTCTTATCGGACTGCCTCTCTCGTCTCTAAATAATGAAAAGAAAGCGTCTCTCTATTTATTTTTCTCTTTCTCGCTCTCCCCCTTTCTCTTCCCCGCCCTTCCACTGGCAACCGATTTCAGCCGGTTCGAGGCGGCTCGGAGGGCTCGGGCGGCACCAGTAGGTAAAGGCTGGGGTCGGGGGAGGGGGGGGGTTCGTGACGTCAGGGAGTGAGGGATCCAGTTGGGTGTGTCTGGAAATAACAGACCGATTTATTTGCATTGCCATGTTTGCAATATAGCATGCGTTTCTGACGCTTTTCGCTCGGCCAGCCATTGTTATGTCCGATTATTATAACTGCAATATCGTTAATTTTATTTTATACGGATTAACACAACTAAATCATTACAACCTGAAAAGAAATAACCTGAATAGCGGCAAGTCAGGAATAACCTTCCCCCCTCCTCCCCCTCCCTCCCCTGGGACCTATACACAGCATTTAATCAAAGGTATTATTATCAGTACTATTATCACCCCCCCCCCCACCCCTCTCTTCGCCCATGACTCTTGGGCATCGGCCATTCATGCGCGTATAGATCACATGCGCCCACTTCCGCTCTATTTATAGCGGATGGGAGAGAAAGGGATGCGGGAGGCGGGTCCGACTTGATGGAATATCCCTGATTTTTTTTTGTTTTTTTGTTTTTTTTATTACGTCGTCCTGCATATTATTCTGTTTATATTTCCCCTCAACAGGTAAAATCATTGACGCTCGACTCCATTGATTTAAAGAGGGGTAAACTGAGGAAGGAAAAGGGGAAATAAACAAAGAGAATTATGCAGACATCTTTGGTTGGGAAAGAGAGAGAGAGAAAAAAAAATGGATGACGGATCGATCTCATCAAGATATTAATAGGCATGACTGAATAAAAATGGAACTTGGATAAGGGAGGGGAAGGAGGGGGGGAAGGCAGGTGGGGAGGAGGGTGTAAGGGAAGACCCAGGGGGAGGGGGAACGAAGAGCTGGGGGGGGGAGGGTGGTGAGAGGTCAGGGTAGGGGGCAGGGGGTACGGAGATTCCTTTGGGATTTACCTGAAGAGAAGAACGTTACCTTTATACCCGGGATTTTACACCAGCTGTTTATTCATGGCAGGATTACCCAGGGCGCTGCATTGGCTCATGAACAGGCACGTTAAAGCATTAAATTCAGTGATGCTGTTTGGGCGGCAGGCATACGCATGCTGCCATATATACGATAATATTCTATAAAGGGATAGCTAGTATGTGGAAACGAAGAGTTCAGCTATGATGATGATGAAGATGATGGTCATAATCATAATGATATTACCATTACTATTACAGGTTCTACAGCTACGACTGAAAATGATGATTAGTAATAACGATGATAATAATAAGGTCTTTATTTGCTTCAGTACACATTTTTATAATTGTTGCCGTCATTTGTATTATCATTATTATTGTTATTATTATTGTTATTATTATTATTATTATTATTATTATATTATTATATTATTATTATTATTATTATATTATTATTATTATTATCATCATCATCATTATATTATTATTATTATTATCATTATTATTATTGTTATTATTATCATTATTATTATTATTATCATTATCATTATCATTATCATTATCATTATCATTATCATTATCATTATCATTATCATTATCATTATCATTATCATTATTATTATTATTATTATTATTATTTTATTTATTATTATTATTATTATTATTTATTATTATTATTACCGATGATTTCATTATAATATCCATTTCGTTATTTTTTTAATTATTTTTAGCAGTACTTCTATAATTTTCATTATCATTTTTGTCAACTCTATAATTATTAGTGTTATCATGATTACGATTATCATCATGATTATCATTGATATTAATATCATCATTATGATGATGATGATTATAATGATAATGATGATGGTGATGATAGTGATGACGATGATGATAATGATGATGATGGTGATGATAATCACAATTATTTGAGTCATTATCATTATTGTTATAATTACTCGTATTGCCATTATCATTTTTATTATTTTGATTATCATTACTTTTATAACCATTGCTATCGTCTTCATCATTATCCATCATTATTTCTATATTAATAATAGTAATAATAATGATAATGATAACAATCATTATAATGAAAATGATAATGATAATAATAGTACTAATAATAATGATAATGATAAGGATAATAACAATCACCATTATCATTATCGTTATTATTATTATTATTCTTGCTATTATCATCATTATTGTTATTATTATATTTACTATTATTATCTTTAATTGATGTGTGTTTTTCATTAAATGGACTACGAACATCCTCTTCCTTTACAACATTTTCTTATCATCATCACTACCAAGACAACAATTTCTGTTAATATCAAATCGATAACAAATCATAAAAAAATACTCGAGCTTTTAATATTTACTAACCCAAATCCTCAAAAAAATTCCTTCCAACCGCGCATTCTTAAATGTATTCAACTTTGCCGTTGCATTTATGAAAGCATTCAGCTTCCTTCTCCGCAGATTTAGGAAAGAGCGGGAATTTTGCAATGCTTGGATCCGAAGAGGAAAAGGGAAAATGATATTGCTTTCCTACTGCAGGCTATCGCATAATCTGTAATGGAAATAAGGCTTTCATGTCATGCTCAAATTACAGCCTGACGAATAAAGTAGAAGTTACGGTAATAGTCGACTCTTAACAATGTATGTTCATATATATATATATGTGTGTGTGTGTGTGTGTGTGTGTGTGTGTGTGTGTGTGTGTGTGTGTGTGTGTGTGTGTGTGTGTGTGTGTGTAGTAGTAGTAGTAGTAGTAG
>NW_020869587.1:113354-115854 GCF_003789085.1 Penaeus vannamei | reverse complement strand
TGGTTTTAAAAATCATGATCATAATTAGAGTAATGATAATAAAGTGATGATAATGATGATGACAATAATAATAATAATCATGATGACAATGATAATAATAATCATGATGACAATGATAATAATAACAGTGATAATAATGACAGTAATAATAATAATAATAATAATATAAAATAATAAATAATAATAATAATAATAATAATAATAATAATAATAATAATAATAATGATAATAATAATAATAATAATAGCAACAATAATGGTAATGATTATAATACAAATAATTACAATGATAATAAATAATAATAATAATAACAACAGTAATAATAATGATTATAATACAAATAATTACAATAATAATAGATAATGATAATAATAATGATAACAATAATAATGATAAACAAAGACGATTATAGTAATAATGATAATAATTATAACAATAACGATGATTATAATGAAAATAATAGTGATAATAGTAACGATGTTACTATTAATAGCTGTAATCATGTTTGCATTGGACATGGGAGTCCGCGCGCCGAACCGTGACTGACACCGCAGGCGCAGCCAATCCGAAAGACTCATTGACTCTCGCTCGGCGTCCTGTTACGAAAGGCGACACGCTGTCTATCCTGCAGTGGGATTAAGAGGTTAAGCTTGCAACGTGAAAAGCTACGTCGGAGGGTAACAGCCTCGCTTTCATTTGGAGAGCTGTTTGACCTGGGTATTTAATACACTTTCTTAAAGGAGATAGACTGCTGTCGGCTCTCTACTCCGAGCGTCCTTGTCTCTCCTCGTCCACTTCGCCTTCTCGTCCTCCTTCTCTCTTCCCTTTCCGTCCTTTTCCTCCTCGGTTCTCGTGCGTCGTCTTTTTGAACCTTTGCGTCCCATTCGCCTCGGGCTCCCAGATTGCCTCTTGCCTCCTATTTTCTCTTAAAAACAACGATCTTTTCCTGTTCTCCTGTCTAAGCCGTCTCCGTTTTCCTTCCTCTTTTCATTTTCCCTTCTCTTCCTTTTCTCAGGTGGTTCGGTATATTCCCGGGATCCACTTTCTCTCTCGCTCTTTCCTTATTTCGCTTTCACTATTTTTGATTCAGTATTCCCCAGGCTATGAGGTAGCTGTGCAGTATTCCCCTCACTTACCACATGAGTCAGAGACATCCCTAGGTCGATATCACTTTAGTATCTTCATAATCTGGGCCGTTTCACCGTGTTACTGTAAATAGGGTCTTTATGATATGCTAAGAAGTTATTTACGTATGACGATTATTATCATTATTATTATTATTATGATGATATGATAGAGATGATTTTACAATGACCTGTGTAAATCTGAAACAAAAGTAAATATAGTGATAAAAAAGAAAAAAGAATACCCATATTTTTTTCTTTTTTTTTTACCAGACCTCCATCAGATCTGCTTGTCTTCAAATCCCGAATATAACTTTATACTGTTATCGTAACCTAAAGTTTCAAAACAGATTCTTATAACTTATTGCGAGAATGAAGGCTGCGCTATGAAGATTTGCTTTGGGAAATTGAGACTAGATGTTTTGCCGTTACAATATTATGATAATTCCCGATGCTATATTAGGATTAATTGACATGGGATTAAATTAATTGTTGACATCTCCATCTTTTTCAACATTTTTATATATATCAGTGTTACTGATTTCATAATAAGTTCTGTATATATTGCAATTATTGCTAAAATATAATAACAATAAAAGTATTACTTATTATTATATTTACTATCATTATAGTATAACTATCATATCTACCATTATTGTCTTTATCATTTTCATTACTATTACTATTATTTTAATAATGATAATGCCAATAATAGTTTTCCCTATTATTTTTTTTCCTTACCACTGTCACTATCATCATTATCAGTTTCATTATGTATCATTATCATCAGCAGTGTTACCGTCATTATTTTCATCATTGTTATTATCGTTATTATCCTTGCTATTATATTATATTATTATATTATATATTATTATTATTATTATTATTATTATTATTATTATTATTATTATTATTATTATTATTATTATTATTATTATTATTATTATTCATTATTATTATTATTATTATTATTATTATTATTATATTATTTATTATTATTATCATATTATTATTATTATCATCATTATCATTATTATTGTTATCATTATCTTTATTGTTATTATTATCATCATCATCAATATCATTATTATTATGATTATCATTACTATTATTATCATTACTATTATTATTATTGTTTTTATTATCATTATTACTGCTGCTATCACTATTACTAGTATCATTATCATTATTATTATTTTTATCATTAGTGTTATTATTTTCATTATTGTTATCGTTATTATTATCATTATCATCATTATTATTTTTATCATTAGTGTTATTAGTTTCATTATTGTTATCGTTATTATTATCATTATTATCATTATTATTATCATCATTCTAATTACTAAAATAATAATAGCGATAATAATAATAAT
>NW_020869587.1:95877-98377 GCF_003789085.1 Penaeus vannamei | reverse complement strand
CTTAGTTTCCACAAAGAAAAAAAAAATCAAATTCCCTTTCTTTTAAACATATGCATCGACGCACATTTCTCTCTATATATCTATCTATCTCTCCCCCTCTCCTCTCTCTCCTCTCTCTCTCTCTCTCTCTCTCTCTCTCTCTCTCTCTCTCTCTCTCTCTCTCTCTCTCTCTCCTCTTCTCTCTCCTCTTTCGCTTCCTTTACACACTATTTCAGTGTTTACTCAGACTGAACTCACTTTGCCTTCCCGCCCGACCACGAAATCTCCCGTAGCTTTCGCTCACCTGAAACAACAAAAAAGTGTTAAAAGTAGATACTGTTCCACAATATTCATATGTCCATGTGGATGACATGTGGATGAGACAATAAGCATGCATGCGAGATTGCAAGTGCGCACGGGAGGGTGTGGCATTAGGATTCGTTCTTTTATGGACAATATATTTCTGTGTATGTGTGTGAGGGGGGGGGGTGCTCCATGGTATGTTGTGTGTGTATATGTGTGTGCATGTGCATGTTTGTGCGTGAGTGTGTATGTGTGTGTGTGTGAGTGAGTGAGTGCATATGCGTCTGTGTGTGTGTGAGCGTAAGGGTGTGTTCGTGTGTGCGTGTGGAATGGGAAAATAGCTTTTGATGTGGATGATATATTTAGATATTCTCTCTTTCGTTTTTGGGGAATGCTCTGTATAGTTTTTTTTTATATGCATACATAACATTTCTTTACTGCTATTTGCTTTCCATTAAATTTAGAAACCTAAAGCGGGAAACACATAAAAAATCAGAATTTAAAAACGGAATATATATTGCTTCCATCGCAACTCAGCTGAAGAGTGATGTTGCAGAAAATAAACTAATGACTAGAATGTGAAAAATATATAGTGGCTGTTGCCTTCAGAATAACGATTTATGTTCTTTTGCACTGTATAGTTTAGGGTTATATGTCAAAACTGCGAACCTTCAGGAATTCTAAATGGGAACTATATGTAATGTTCTATATAATAATGAAAACTGTGATTTAAGAATGTACGGAATGTACGTAAGTGTACATTGAGTCCACATCGGCGGTAAAATAGTGCTTTCAGTAATATATAATTAGTCGGGCAAGATTATCTGCAGTATGAACACGAACATCATATAGCAATTCAAGATCGCAAAAACGCACACGCATACACATATACAAACAAACACAAACGCAAACACACACACAGACACACACACACACACACACACACACACACACACACACACACACACACACACACACACACATATATATGTAAATATATAATATATATATATAATTTATTATATATATATTTATATAAATAACAAGTGAGTGAGTACATCATCACTAAAAACCTGACTAATATATACTACCACACGTCCACGTACACAAATACGCCCACAAATATAAAAAAAGGACCTCATACAACACTCGACACATAGCGTCCACACCTCAACCTCTCACGCACATACGGATACTATACTCTAATATATAAGTATTCATATCACCAGATTACCTACTATATATACTGTATTTGTGTGTGTGTGTGCTATGTCTTTGATGATGATAAACCGACCATCTTATAGCTACGATTATACCTGTCTGCACTCAACGTAGCAGTGTCGTGCGACCCCAATCGCTGTCGCGATGTGACTGAGTGTGCCCTACAAGCTCAGTATAACAACCACAGCAAATCGCCAACCTCATCCACAACAAACACCGAACACTACCAGCACCACAACCTGTGCTGAATGTAGGCTGTTGATTAGAGTCCACGCACACTACATAGATTCGCTATGTACTGTTTAGCCATTTCCATGTCACTGGCGTTCCGATACACAAATGAGCGAGTGTACACCCTACATACCGAACGTCTCAAACATCTACTATTACTATATATATATAATAGTAAAATGGATGAGTAGTGAGATTCTATATAATATATACTATATACTATATATGATATGTATCATATACTAAATATATATATATATAATATATATATATATATATATATCATATATAATAGTATATATATTATATAATATATACTATATACTATACTATATATATGTATATGTGTGTGTGTATGTGTGGTTTAACATATACAACATACACATTTACATTTGTGTGTAGTGTATGTCGATCTTCATGTTCACACTTGCATTACATGACTACTTATTATAATATACATTATATATATATATACTATATATATATATATATATACATATATATATATATATATATATATATATATATATATATTCATATATATATTATATATATATATATAAATATAACATCATATACATATAATATATATATATATATATTATATACAATGTATAATATATATATATATATATATATATTATATATATATATATATATATATATATATAATATATATATGTATATACATATATATATATATATATATATAATTTGCGTGAAACTACTAACTATATATATATATATATATATATATTATATATAA
>NW_020869587.1:83377-85877 GCF_003789085.1 Penaeus vannamei | reverse complement strand
TAGATGTAGATGTCTATCTGTATCTTTGTATTCATCTAAGTTCGTATATATCTACATCGGTATCTCCATCTGTATAAAAAGTCATTTCAAAGTTGGTCGTGCATGAAAGTAGACGCTGGGAATGTGCGGGATCATGCAGTAAGGAGTCGATTGAGATTTGCTGTACACTTTTCTCTATCTCTATATCTCTGTCTCTCTCCATCTCTCTGCCAATCTCTCTCTCTCTCTGTATCTGTGTGTGTGTTTGTGAGTCTGTCTGTCTGTCTGTCTTTCTCTCTCTCTTCGTGTGTGTGTATGTCTCTCTCTCTCTCTCTCTCTCTCTCTCTCTCTCTCTCTCTCTCTCTCTCTCTCTCCTCCCTCCTCCTCCCTCCCTCCCTCCCTCCCTCCCTCCCTCCCTCCCTCCTCCCTCCCTCCCTCCCTCCCTCCCTCCCTCTCCATCTATCTATCTATCTATCACCCCCACCAACACACTCACTCATAATTTGCACACAGACGAACAGCGTTACAAAAGCACCTAAAACGAAGACCCCGAAACTTTTTGCAATGTTCAACAGAGAACGAATTTCATTGTCTATAGTTGGCCTTTATTACCAAACTCCTTGTTAAGATGTCACAATTACTGCCGGTGTCGCTCGGCCGCAAAATTACACGTGGAAGACGGTATGTGCAATGAGTAGAGGAATGCGCATGTTGTTGTTAGTATGATGGTCGTGAAGCTGGACTGAGACTTAATGTTTATTTTCAGATGTTGCTAAATATGATGAATACATTTCTGTAGAGTCGTATATCTTGGTTATCACACACACGCACCACACACACACACACACACACCACACACACACACACACACACACACACACACACACACCACACACACACACACACACACACACACACACACACACACACACACACATACTCACTCACAAAATATATATATATATATATATATATATATATATATATATATATATATATATATATATATATATAGAGAGAGAGAGAGAGAGAGAGAGAGAGAGAGAGAGAGAGAGAGAGAGAGAGAGAGAGGAGAGAGAGAGAGAGATACATATATATATATATATATATATATATATATATATATATTATATAATTATATATATATATATATATATTCAAACCCTTATTCCGAATCCACAGATCCTGGATAATTAGAAAACACAGTATCTTCTAGTTTTGCCAAAACATCAGAGGACGAAGGAACCGTTTCATCCGGTTCCGAGGCACGTGGCAACACTGCAGGTAATTGAATGCCACGTTGATATGAAATGTTGGCGGCATCAAAAGCCGACAGATTTTCATTGCCGAGGAAATGCCTAAAGGAGACATGTAAGGATTTGCATTTTATTTATCTATCCATTTGTTCATTGGGAACGCTAGGGAATTAACCGGAGGAAAGGGGCAGGAATTTGGGGCTAACTGAATATCAAAGTTAGAAAAACCTATTCAATTAGACTTTCATATCTTCGGTCGAATTTGTATTGAGCTTTTGATTTTCCACGATGGCGGCGCTCGCTCCAGCGGAAGGACCTGGAGTTTGTAATTTGGAAACGTCTACAGTCAGTTGCTGCGTGTTTCCTCTCCGGCGTTTGTCTCTTTCCCTCTCCTCTTTTGTCTCCTCACTTCCTCGCATTTCTCTTTCTTTCTATCTGTTTGTCATCTAATCTCTCTCTCTTTCTTTCTTTCTTTCTTTCTTTCTTTCTCTCTCTCTCTCTCTCTCTCTCTCTCTCTCTCTCTCTCTCTCTCTCTCTCTCTCTCTCTCTCTCTCTCTCTCTCTCTCTCTCTCTCTCCTCTCTCTCTCTCTCTCTCTCTCTCTCTCTCTCTCTCTCTCTCTCTCTCTCTCTGTCTCTCTCTCTCTCTCTCTCTCTCCTCTCTCTCTTCTCTCTCTCTCTCTCTCTCTTCTCTTCTCTCTGCTTTATATATATTATATATATAATATATATATATATATATATATATAAATATATATTATATATGAACTATACATATATGTATATAATATACTATATATATATATATATATATATATATATAGTATATATATATTCTCTCTCTATCTCTCTCTCTCTCTCTCTCTCTCTCTCTCTCTCTCTCTCTCTCTCTCTCTCTCTTCCTCTCTCTCTCTCCTCTCTCTCTCTCTCTCTCTTCTCTTTCTCTCTCTCTCTCTCTCTCTCTTCTCTCTCTCTCTCTCTCTCTCCTCTCTCTCTCTCTCTCTCTCTCTCTCTCTCTCTCTCTCTCTCTCTCTCTCTCTCTCTCTCTCTCTCTCTCTCTCTCTCTCTCTCTCTCTCTCGCTCTCTGTTCTCAAAAGGCCTGCCGTTACTCCTTTCATATCGAACACAAAATCCACGGAAAGCCATAATGAGCAAGGCGACTCCCGCCCGCGACCCTTAACACCAGATCAATACACAAGAGACGCCCATCAGACGCCCACGCCCAAGAACACACACTCTCAACAAGTCCTCTATAGCATTAATGCGGC
>NW_020869587.1:78002-83277 GCF_003789085.1 Penaeus vannamei | reverse complement strand
CCCTCATCACTCTGGTCATCACTTCCCGTTATCTCTCCTCCCTAATACTTTCAGGATATTCTTTTTATTCTCTATCTGAAATCCACTTGACTTGCGATTATCATCTCACTCTATCCTGGACTAGTCTAATCCTGATTATTCCAATTCAAGGCTAACCTACGTACACATAAATACGATATGGTGTATAGTAACTACCAATCCTAATTATTGATTTTTGATTTTATTTACTTGTTTATTTATTCTAATCGGATGGATCACTTATCGGAATCTCATTTATTTTTATTCTCACTTCGGTTCGTTAAGGTTCAACTTTTTATATCTTTATATGTATCTCTTTTTACTCCATCTTTCTCTCAATCTAACTTAATCGGAGCTTTGTTACTTATTCATCTCAAGTTTATTCCGATTATTTATCTCTTATATTTGCTATTCTTTAATGGTATTTGGCGACGCATCGAAATATATTAGTTTATTTTGTATTTTCATAGTTTAAATTAATTTAATAACCTATTTTACACTCCGGGGGATTCTATTTCTATAGTCATGTGTTTTTTTCTATTTATTTCTATTAATTAGTCATCCATCTTTTTCATTATTAATCTTTATAGCAATAATATTCCTTAATGGTAATTATTCTAATACCTTATTATTAATTATAATACTGTTATCATTTTATATAATCATTCTAATTTTTTCCCCATGATTCTAGTTTTATAATTATATATAGACCAGTTTCCATTTCTTATTTTCATTAATCAAGGACTATTACTACTTTATATGTATTTTTTTATATTAACAATCACTCGTATCCCATCTATCTTAATTTCTTCAATTTTTTTCCCTGGCTCTTCCTAATCTTTTTTTTTTTTTTTTCTTCTCTCTTTCTTCTCCTCGTTAATCTCTGTTGTTCTTCTCACTTTATCTTCTTACTCTCTCGTTAATCTCTCGTTTCTCGTTCTTACTCCTTCGTTGTCTTTCCTCCCTTCCTCTCCTTTGTTCCCTTAGTTGCCAATTCGCATTAATCACAAGCTTTACAACGCAGAAGCTCGTGGCGTCATTATCAAACAAGGAAGAAGAGAAAGAGAGAGATTAAGGAAGGAGAGAAGAAGGGGTGACTATCGAATGGAGAATAAAGAAAGGGTGAGAGAAAATGAGATATTAACAAATGAGAGAGCAATCATTACGGAAAAAGAAACTATAAAAAAGGCGAACGAAGAAAGATCAAGAGAAAAGCGAGAGATTACCGAAGGACGAGAAAGAAAAATGAGAGAAAACGAAACGTTCAAGCGAAGGTCGAACGAAGAAGGGAAAAAAGGGAATGAGAGAAATGCCAACATCCGCAAAAAAGGTGAGTAAACAAGTGAAGACTGTGCTATTGACTGACCTAAAAGGGATCACAAACTCTTTGGTTAAGTTAATTCAAGAATTCACTACTCAACCCCTTTCATTTATTAATTTCCTTATCTCTTTCAATACATTCAATAAATCTACTCATTTCTATTTTCTAATGAACCGTAATCATGTTGACAAATGTAGGAAAGGTATGAATGAGAAAGAATATAAGAAATAAATGTATTTGGCCGGTTTCGAACATATCTTCGTCAGAAATACATAATAAATGATACATAAGATATATGATACATGAATATATAATGCATCTCTGACGAAGATATATTCGAAACCGAGCAAATACATTTCTTGTATTGTGAAGATATTCATTCTCATTCATACCTTTTCCACATTATATTTTCACTTTTTATCCATATTTATTTTTTGTTTTTGTTTTTCTTCGTGTATGTATCACAAATATTCGGCCAAAATCATTATTCGTGTTGTATTAATCATGTTTCGTCCTCGGGGAAATTTGAGCATTAACTTGTTGCTAAATTGCATGCATTGCAATGGTGTGTTCGTAACGTTAAACCAAATTGCGTGTTACTGAATTAATAGCGTTGAGCTCAAACACAAGTAATAAAGTATTTATTTTATTTCTTCTTTACTGCACTTGAGGAAAATGAGCATGGAAGAAGAAGAAGAAAATGAAATAACGCCGGAGTGAAACATTCTCTCTCTCTCTCTCTCTCTCTCTCTCTCTCTCTCTCTCTCTCTCTCTCTCTCTTCTCTTCTCTCTCTCTCTCTCTCTCTCTCTATCTATCTATCTATCTATCTATCTATCTATCTATTATATATCTATCTATTTCTCTCTTCTCTTCTCTCGCTCGTTCGTTTTTTTTCTTTCTCCTTTTTTATTACATGTACAGCCAGAGGTACTTCTGACCATCCAAGCTAAATGCCAAATGATATTTAGGATTAGCTAAGACTCCCTAGGATTGAACATCGTAAATATACGTTGATATTGATGCACCAAGTGAGCAAATCATGATGAAGCCGCTACTCATGTCACAATTAAATCGATACGTTGTTAAACAGAGAATATGTGAATTGAATCATATGTAGAATGTCGACAGCGCCGATTATACCATTTTATTATCTTTTTCCTCATTTTAATGTGGTATTTGAAACGGAATAACTATGCACAACACAATAAGGTAATCTTAAGGTATGGACAGTAACAAGTAACACTTGGGCATCTAACAGCGCATAACCGTTTTGGAAGACAGGAGAGAATAGGGTTTGGTATAGCGGGGTGTGGGAGTGCACAAAAGGGGGTGGGGGGCAGGAGGAATGGGAGCCGAGAAGGGGAGAAAGGGAGTAAAGACAGGGCGGAGAAGAGGTGGCAAGAAGGGTGAGAGAGAGGAAGATGGCTGTGATCAGAGAGAAGAGGGAAGCAAAAGAAAAAGGAATAATGAAATACTGATATATGCAGATACAATAGTAATCACCATTAGGTTTAGGTAAATAGTATTAACGTTAAGTCGCAGGAAATAGATACTATTGGAGACCATAAACAGTTTCTCAGTCGAGCATATATGTTCTTCAAGATGAATATATGAATTAGGTGAAACCTGTTTTCTTCATTCACACATCGTAACACTTGGATGATATATTGTTCTGTCAGTTGGTGCAATAAAAAAAAAACTTATATTACAGTATTATGTTTATGCTATTGTCAATAACAGTGAGAGTACTTACATCCTTATTTCACTCTTATTCCACTCTGAAAGGCACTTGGAATCGAAGTCTCTTTGGAATTATATGTGAGAATAACAATGTTTCCTATGTTATTTTATATGGGAAAGTCAACCTCCTGTGTGTGAATGTGAGTGTGAGTGGGTGTGTGTGTGTGTGTGTGTGTGTGTGTGTGTGTGTGTGTGTGTGTGTGTGTGTGTGTGTGTGTGTGTGTGTGTGTGTATTTCTATCCGTATATCCTGTGACTAAACACTGATAATATTCTTTTTGTCTGACCATAACGGTGATCACTTTTACCTGCATACATTATTATTTCATAACTATTCTTTTTTTCTTCCCTTCTCTTCTCGCCTACTTCTTCTCCTCCCCTTCTTCCTCCCTCCCATTCCCACTTTTTCCTTATTGTTCCCAAACAAATAGCACGCCCCCCTCCCCCCCCCCTCCCCTCGTATCTAGCCCCCTTTTCATTTCTTTCGTGACTCAAAATCTCAAAGAGCCATTTTGTGTATGATTCCATTATTATTTACATATAAATGTGAAATAGATAATAGTTTCAGTCTAATTCAACCCACCTACCACACACAAATATTTACATTACCAAAGCCTAGAGAGGCTTAGCCAATCACATGCTTGATTTAGTATACCAAACATTGTTTACAGCTTAATTCTGGTAATGAGTATTGGATGTCTGTGGTGAACGTGTGCCGCTGTGTAGAGAACACCCATAGCAATAACACATTATATAATATTGGCAACATCTATGACTAATGGCGATAAAGAGAGAAATGAAGATGATAATGACGAGAATAAGGATAATAATAATGATAACGATAATAATAATGATAGCGATAACAATAATCATAATAATGAAAATGAGGATGGTAATGATAACATTAATAGTAATCATGATAACAATAACAATGACAGTGAGGATGACAACGGCTAAAATGAACTTAATGATAATGATGATGATATGAAATAATGATAATAATCATAGTATTAGTGATGATAATAATAAAACTGCTAATAGTAATGATGATAATAAAATACAATGACAATATATATGATAATGACAATAACAATAATTACTAATGATAATTATAATAGTAATAATAATAATAATAGTAGTAGTAGTAGTAGTAGTAGTGAGTAAGTAATAATAAGAAGGGAATGAAAATTGATAATGATAATAATAATAATAATGATAATAATGATAATAAAATAATAAAGTGATAATAATGATGTTGATAATGATAAATGCAATGATATAATATAATACAAAAGAATGATGATAATGATGATGATAATAACAATAATACTAATAACAATTACAATGACAATAATGATATTAACAATAAGAAGAGAAAGAAAAGGAATTGCAAAAATAATAATAACAATGATAATAACAAAAATGCATTTGATATTAACGATGACGAAAACAATAGTAATGATTATGAAGATGATGATGATAACAATGATATAATCATCATTAACAATGATAATAATAATACTCTCAATAATATCAAATATGAAAAAATGAATAAATAAAAGATTGCAGATAATAACAATAATAGTAGTATGAAAATAATGATATGATGAAATGGTAATAATGATTATGATATGGTAATAATTATTATAAACAATGATAGTGATGGTAATAATAAACCCAATAACAATGACAATAATAATAGTAGTAATAACAATGAAAGAAAAGAGAAGATAAAAGATAATAGAATGACGATAAAAGTATTGATGATGATAATGGTAATATAAATAATGACAAAGTATCATAATAATAAATATAAAAATAATGGTGACAATAATAAATGATGATGATTATAATGATAATAGTAGCAGCAGTAGTAGTGATGGTAATGATGATAATGATATTAATGATGATAATGATGATAATTGTAATGCTAATAATAATAATAATGATAATGATAATAATAATGATGATAATAATACAAATTAATGAATATAATTATAATAATAATGATAATAATAGTAAAATAAAACAACAATAATAATATTAATAATAATAATAATAATGATAACAAAAACAACAACAACAAATATCTATGATAATAGTAGTAGTAATCATTATTAACATTAATAGTAGCAGTGATATTATTGTTATTGTTTTTTATTATCATTATCATTATCAGCATTATCATTATTATCA
>NW_020869587.1:68002-73002 GCF_003789085.1 Penaeus vannamei | reverse complement strand
TACAACTCTGTACCCAACACTAAGAATCCACTTAATGAGTGCATAGACTTTAATTAATTCCATAAAACAATTTATCCGACGAAGCTTACCTAACCTCAAGAATAACATGGTAATTGCGTGCCTATCTTAGCCAAAGTTCATACATGATTTATATGCAAATGAGTCGGTCAGCTGTGACACCAGGGGAGATATCAAGTTTCTTGGGTAGACTCCTGGATAAACCAGAGATTAGTTGGCTGTGAAATATTGCATTTTTCTCTTCTTCTTCTTCTTCTAATACGTTTTCTCTTGTTGTTGTTAATTTGTTTTTTTCTTTCATTCTCTCTCTCTTCCTCTCTTTCTCTCTCTCTCTCTCTCTCTCTCTCCTCTCTCTCTCTCCTCTTCTCTCTCTCCTCTCTCTCTCTTCTCTCTCTCTCTCTCTCTCTCTCTCTCTCTCTCTCTCTCTCCTCCTCTCTCCTCTCTCTTCTCTTCTCTCTTGCTCTCTCCCTCACCCACTCTCTCTATCTTGTCGTAGAATCATAATAATAATAATAATAATTACTCTTCCCGTCCTTTCCTTTACTCTCATATCATTACAAGCATAACAGTTCCTTCTTTCTCTTCTTATCATTATATATACTTTTTGAAGCTACTGCTGTTGTTGTTGCTATTGTGCTCATTGATATCAATATTGTTATACGTTTATCGTTGATTTGGTCTTGACTATCATTAGCTGTAGAAATCAGTGACTGTATTTATTACATTTCTTAAACATCATCATCACCACCATTCCCCTCATAATACCAAATTGTTAATTTATCCCTTTGTTTTACTTACTATCATTCTCTTAATCAGTATCATAATTACAGTTGCACATTTACTCCTTGAGTGCCTACAGCCCACCGTAAAAGCTCAACTTCACCTTATATGATGGAGGATACGTTGTAAATGAACAGCAAAGGGCAGACCAGGTTGGAGGCAGCCAATTCGAATGAACGACCCCAGGGAATGAGGAAGATTTGAAACATCATCATTGCCACTACTAACAACGTAAAAAATCCAAACACATTCATTTCTTTCCCTAACTGTATAGTAATCATATTCATCAGACCTTGTTAATAGCATTACTTTTTTATTATCTTTATTACTATCATCACCATCTTCACCACAACATCACCACCATCACCATTTCCCCTTTGGCTTTTTATCTCCTTTACAAACGAAATAAAGAAAAACCTATTCATAAAACAGCTTTAAAACGACACCAAGAGAGAAGCCCCATTGCAGCATTTCCCTGAGTGACGCTGAGGTTCTCACGTTCGCCTTCTCACTTCACCGCTGGGTATAGGTGTTTGCAGACGGGAGCGTTTGTGCGTGAGTGTCGCGTGTCGTGTACGTTGGGTATTCGTGTGTGTACGTACATGTGTCGTAGAGAGAGAGGGGATGTGGTGTATGTCTGTGTGTGTGTGTGTTCATTTATATACACATTCACAAATGAGAGAGAGAGAAATAGATGTACAGATATACGGACAGACAAATAGTTGCAGGCAAAGGCAGAGTAAGAGAAACGGAGAGAAGGGGGAAAGGAGGAAGGGAAAGAGAAGTGGAAGAGGGAGATGCGAGAGAGATATGGTCAGGGTGAGAGAAATATGGGAAAGTGAGAGACAGAGAAAGGAAAAAAGGGAGAGAGAGCACGTGTTATGAGCATATGTGTGTGCGTGCATGCCTGCGTGTGTATGTGAGTGAGTGTGTGTTGTTATTTGTGTCTGTGTGTGCGTGCGGGCCTGCTTGTGTATGTGAGATCGGAAGAGCGTGTGTGTGTGTGTGAGTGAGTGTGTGGTTATTTGTGTGCGTGCGTGCCTGCGTGTGTGTGTGTGAGTGTATGTGGTTATTCGTGTTTGTGTGTGTGTGCGTGTGTTTGAATAATTTTGCCATTTAGTCATTTTTCTCCAAAAATATTTGTCTCGCTTCTATTTTTTGTCAGCGTTTGCCAAGAGCCTGTGTATCCATCTCCTGTGAAAGAACCAGTTCCGCTCAGCGCAGCCTCCGCTCCTTGTCTTTACGAGAGTCTGGAAACAATGAATGTAAAATTTGCATCAAACTAATTAACACCGCCAAATTTCGCAACTTGTTTCACTCACCATTATTTTTCCTCTCTCTTCTTTCTTTCACTGAAGATACTATATACTTTTTTTAACAGAGTGTAGGGGAACATTTAAGTCTAGGAAGAATTTATTGGCATTTGACAAAAAACATTTAATTATCATTGTCAGAATTTTCCACGACCAGTACGACCTCTTAAAACCAAATGCTATAGCGATTGTTCAATTTGACCTCTGTGTATGTGTGGTGGGCCAGAAACACGCATCGGAGTACATTTTGTAGTTTTTCTCTCTGTCTCTCCTTCCCAGTCTCCTCTCTCTCTCTCTCTCTCTCTCTCTTCTCTCTCCTCTCTCTCTCTCTCTCTCTCTCTCTCTCTCTCTCTCTCTCTCTCTCTCTCTCTCTCTCTCTCTCTCTCTCTCTCTCTCTCTCTCTCTCTCTCTCTCTCTCTCTCTCTTCCATCTCTCTCTCTCTCTCTTCCATCTCTCTCTCTCTTCCATCTCTCTCTCTCTCTCTCTCTCTCTCTCTCTCTCTCTCTCTCTCTCTCTCTCTCTCTCTCTCTCTCTCTCTCTCTCTCTCTCTTCTCTCTCTCTCTCTCTCTCTCTCTCTCTCTCTCTCTCTCTCTCTCTCTCTCTCTCTCTCTCAGTCTCTCTCTTCTCTCTATCTCTTCTCTCTCCTCGTCTCTCTCTCTCTTCTCTCTCTCTCTCTCTCTCTTCTCTCTCTCTCTCTTCTCTCTCTCTTCTCTTCTTTCTTCTCTCTCTCTCCTCTCTCTCTCTCTCTCTCTCTCTCTCTCTCTCTCTCTCTCTCTCTCTCTCTCTCTCTCTCTCTCTCTCTCTCTCTCTCTCTCTCTCTCTCTCTCTCTCTCTCTCTCTCTCTCTCTCTCTCTCTCTCTCTTCTCTCTTCTCCTCTCTTTCTTCTCTCTCTCTCCTCTCCTCTCTCTTCTCTCTTCTTTCTATCCTCTTTCTCCTCTCTTTCTACCCTCTCTCTCTCTTCTCTCTTTCCTCTCTCTTTCCTCTCCTCTCTCCCCCTCTCTTTCTCTATCTACCATTCTATCGGCCTGTTTGTCTATGTATGTATATTTGCATGTAATCTTGCCTGGTACTGACTATCTAGCTATCTATATATATTTGTATATCTATCTATCCAATATGTATACATAAACTATTTCTCTGTCTATGTCTCTTTATGTACAATACCTATGTCCATTTCTTATTCTGCCTGTCTCTGCCTATATGTCTTATTCATACATCTCTAAGAGTATTCACAGACATGAAATGCGTCGCCAGAGGAGCAGCATCCTCCCAAACAGAGAGATGCTGAGAGATTCCTCCCCGAGCGTCAGCCTCGACCCTGCCTCCTTCGCCTCCCCTTCGAGGGCCATTGCATCACCGTCCCACTTATACCCGAGACCCCCCCCCCCCCCCGCGCTGAGCGCCTAGACCAGGAGAGAACTACAGCTCACATTTTTTCCCCTGTTGATCGTTTTTTACTCCCTGCAAGGTTTCCCTGTGAACATCTGGAGGAGTCCTACCTCACCTCCGCGCGGATGCCGGGGCTGCCAACATGCAATTGCACCTCTTATTGTCATTTGCACCGAGCGGCCCCTTCGGCCCGACGATGCTCTGAGCGGCACGGGCGGGCGGGTTCGCGACGAGAGCGAGTCGCGGCGCGGGCGGGATCGTCTGGCGGTGGGCGAGGCGGCGGCGGCGCGCCCGCAAAAACAATCGATTCTCTCACGAATGCAACATGCAACGCGCCATTGCTATCAGATCTCGGAGAGTCCGGGACGCTCTGAAGGTACGGCGTGTCGTTACCTAAAACCTGTATGTAATCTTCTTGTTCTGTTTATTTACAGGCTATTTTAAGTGGCTCTCCGGAGGCTCGAGACGCGTCCCGTGAGCTTCTCGAGTCTTCTCGGGATGGTCCTCATCCCTGCGTAAAGCCGCGGGATTTCTCTGACGGCGACACGTGCGGCGGCGGGCCCCGGGAATGCCGTACCTGTTGCATCTGCGCCGCAAGCACTGCGAGACGGCCTTCCTGCGGCTCACAAGTGCTTGCCAGTGCACTGACTTTATCTGCGTGACGTCACCCAGTCAAGATGCATGGGCGATATGGGCGGCGCCATGTGCATGGGCGGGCGTGACAGCACGGTTGGGAGAAGAGGGTGGCGTTGAGGCCGTGAACAACGCAGCTGATTCGCCGTGGTAAATCTAGCAGAATTGTCTTGATTTCAGTCCCAGGTGCGCCTTTGTGATGCCAGCCAGGCAAAAAGGGCACTCTTTGCCGTGGCAGGCAACTTGCAGTCGACTTGTGTGTGTGTTTTATTTGTATGCGTGAATGTGTATGCAGAAAAGCTTAACGCTTTTCAAAATACAGTACACATCAAATCAAAATAAACAAATGGGTAGAGCCATAACAAACTGACCGCGTGTCAGTTATCTGCGTGGGACAGCCATGGATATATAAGCAGAAATAACGACAAGAACAAGGCCGGCGTCAACAAAGATCACTGTATAGCATGAGCGAACGAGCGAACGAGTACCTGTTTGTGTAAGCGTGTACGTATCCGCGTGTGTGTGTGTGAGTGCAGACCGTCCTGTGTTGCCCGACCCTTCCCGCGGCCACTGAGGCAAGAGGCTTGGCAGGTCGCAGGCCCACGACTCCTACGTGCCGCTGACGGTTCGGAGCAGTTGGGCTCAAACCCTCACGTGCGCTGGGTCCTATACGCAGCACGCGGAAGGGGGTGGGGGAGAGAGATAAAGGGGGAGAAGGGGAGAGGGGCAGGATAGGAGAGGATGGGAAGGTGTAAGAGGAGGGGGAAAGAGAAGGAGATTGAAGCCAGGGATGAGGAGAGGTGCTGGCACAGATAGAGAGAGGAGATGAAGAATAATTGAAAACTAAGAAGTAGAGGAAGAAGGGAG
>NW_020869587.1:22500-25000 GCF_003789085.1 Penaeus vannamei | reverse complement strand
ACTGTTTAATACTACGTTTGATGGCCATACTAATCACCGAACATTTGCTCATTTGTTAATTACATGGGGAGAGTCACCCAATGGTAAACATTGTCTATAAGTATATTGGTAAATATTGTCTATGAGTAGAAATAAACACAGAAATGTGATCCTATGTGTTTTCGAGATGTTGATAGTATTCATTTATAGAAATTGCGTTAAAAGACTGTTTATCGGTCTTCTTGTCTCATTTCATCTTCTTTCTCTTTCCCTTTCTCTCTTTCTTTCTCTCTCTCTCTCTCTCTCTCTCTCTCTCTCTCTCTCTCTCTCTCTCTCTCTCTCTCTCTCTCTCTCTCTCTCTCTCTCTCTCTCTCTCTCTCTCTCTCTCTCTCTCTCTCTCTCTCTCTCTCTCTCTTCTCTCTCTCTCTCTCTCTCTTCTCTCTCTCTCTCTCTCTCTCTCTCTCTCTCTCTCTCTCTCTCTCTCTCTCTCTCTCCTCTCCCTCTCTCTCTCTCCCTCTCTCTCCCTCCCTCCTCTCTCTCCCTCTCCTTCTCTCTCTCTCTCCTTCTCTCTTTCTCTCTCTCTCCTCTCTCTTTCTCTCTCTCTCTTCTCTCTCTCTCTCTCTCTTCTCTCTGTCTATATATCTATCTGTCTATCTATCAATCTCTCTCTCTATCTATCTATCTATCTATTTATATATCAATCTAGCCATCTATCTGTCTCTCTCTCTTTCTCTCTCTTTCTCTCCATCTGCATGCGTGCGTGCGTGTGTTCGCGTCTCACTTCGCTCCTCACATCCTCAAGCCCGCCCGCGCCGCGTGGAGGGCCGCCCGCCGCATTCAGCAGCACCAGACCGCGAAGGGGAGCTGGGGGGGGGGGTCTGGGGTCTCGTAGAGGGAAACAGGAGCCGCGTCTCCAAGCATTGGGGTCAGGCGGAAGGGAGAGAAAGCACGACTGCAGCCATTAACAAAAATCACATAGCGTCGGGAAACACATATGAGGTGTTCGTTAGCGGTAGAATCGGGACACGTGCGGTATACCAGGTGAAAGAACTTAATTCATTTCGTAGGAACTAGCGCGCCAGCGTGGGTCGCACTGGGTCGCCGTGGGCCTCAGTGGCTCACAGTGGGCCGTGTTCCTCGTGCTCACGCTGGCTGGCCGGCCTGAGTCACTCCGCCGCTGCTCCTCATTGTGTTTTGGCAGCGAGTTGTTCCTCTGCCTCTACACGCGCCTGCATTAACAGCTGACCCTGTTTTGGTGTAAAATTTGCCTCGGTGTGGTTGCAGCACTAAATCCCTCTTCGTAATTCTGTAGGTATGAGGAGCCTCGGCTTTTGTTTTTGTTTTCTTTCTTTATTAAATAAAAGAATAATCGTTCCTTCGACTATGATTAAATAATCTGTAACAATAACAGAAAACATGAGGAAGCAAAAGGAACGAAGGGAAGGAAGAGGCGAAGATGAGGAAGAACGCGGAGAAAAATGAGGCCGTGAAGGTGTCTGCGTGTCCGCTTACCTGTTGCAGCGCTACGCGAGAAATGTGTCTTGCTGGCGGGCTCGGGGCATCTCTAGCGCCAGATCTGTTTGTTTCAATACATCTATTTTGGTGAGCACACAAGCGGGATACTCGCCGATGCTCGTCACTTTTAATCACAATTTCCTTTCCTTTTTTCCTTGTAATTCACTTTTTTTTCGCGAGAGCACTTCTAGATCACATAAATTCCTTATTATTTACACCTTTGGAGGGACTGAGGGAACTGGGAAGGAGGAGAGGGAGACTTCACGAGGGAACTGACTTGGATGGAGTGATTTTCAAAACATCTTCAGATTTCTATCCTGAAGGTCACACATTCATAGGTACATCCTCGAGGATGTTTGGCCTCCTGGGCTCCCCTCGCCTCGCCTCCTCCTCTTCCTCCTTGACACAGCGCACCAAGCAACTTCGAGGTTCAGATATTTCTCACACTCAACACTCGATGACATCTCATAACCTCCCGACACTAGTCGATTTTTTCATGCGAGTTCATGAAAGAGCATCACTCCCCCCTTTGCGCAACGCCCCATGCCCTTAGAGAAGCTTTAGGGGCGCCCAACACGTCCTCCCTTGCCCGGGCTTCGCACCTTCAGATTACATCCACGCAGAAGAAGGTATTCCGAGGGTACTTCTCGCACCAAGGCAGAAGACCACACTGCACCCTGAGCCACCCCATGGCCCTCACGCATACTGGCAGGCTTCAGCTCCCAACTGTTTTTAGCTTGGATACCAACCGTGGGCATTGGGGCTTGTGGTGCCCAAACCCTGTACTGCTACCTGCCATCGCTCTCGTGCGCTGACTCGCTACTGCTGTCACGCTGATACTGTCACGCTGATAATGTCGCTATACCCTTCTTTACCGCTGCCAGGGGATTGTCTCTGTCACACCAGCGCCATGCCATTCACGCTATACAGCCTCTATCGGTTGACACACTCGGGCTGTTATGCTCTTTGTGTAACGTCGTGTTACCTCGTTTGCTCTGCGCGGATT
>NW_020869586.1:251469-254725 GCF_003789085.1 Penaeus vannamei | reverse complement strand
AATAAATAAATAAATAAATAAAAATAAATAAGTAAAAATAAACAATAAAAATAAATAATAAATATATGAATTATACATCAATCAAGAATTATAAGAATAATCCAGCTTGAGGTGTTTGTGGCGAGGTGCTTGGAACAGCTGCGAATAAAGTCATAAAGTCAGCCATTTTTAACTGAAAGCAATCCAGTGGTGTTTTTTTTTTTTTTTTTTTTTTTTTTAGACTCGTTAATTACCAGTATTTAGATGTGTGATAGAGATGAACTCATTTAGAAAAAAAAATGAAAATCTTAATCAGGGATATTATCGCAAAACCATAGATAGTTCGTTTCGTGAATGCATTTTGTATTTTAAAGTTGAAAAAGTTGTAGTCAGGCAGATAAACCTTAAGAGTTGAATGAAACAATTAATCTAATTAATTCCGGTGTACATAGCGAGGAAAGGGCAATATGCAAATTAGTTAATGCGTTGTGATTGGTTAATTGACTTGAAATTAGATAAATCGCCGATTAAAATACCTATATACATACAGTACATACATACATACATACATACATATATAATATATATATATATAATATATATATATATATATATATATATATATATATATATATATATAATATATATACACACACACACACACACACACACACACACACACACACACATATATATATGTGTGTGTAACTAATTTATCGAAATTGATAAATAATTTAATGAATCAAATAATGCAACTTAAATTACTAATTCCTTCAACAATGAAAAAACAAAGATACAAACGAAACAAAACACACACAAAAAAAACACACCAGAAAATTTTGAAAAAAAAAAAAAAAAAAAAAAAAAAAAAAAAAAAATGGGCGCGCGGTCTCCTCAGCACCGCATTTCTCGCCGAAGCCAAAACTTTCCAGCCGACGCAACGCATTCGACGAACGAATAGATAAGCTTTCCTGCTCCGTCGGTCGGCGTTTGATGTCTCTCCGGGATTGAAGTGTGACGTCACGGGCGTTCGGGTGCGATGCATCCTCGAGGGCTTCATCGGGGGGGATTAAACTTTGCAATGGGGGGGGGGGGGGGAGAGTCTTGGCGAAGGGGTTGGACGTCCGGCGCCATTCATGGGGTCATATATATATATATATATATATATATATATATAATATATATAATATATATATATATATATATGTAATGTATATCTTTATACATATGATATGTACATATGTATATACACATTTATATAAATATGTATATATACATATATATATATAATATATATATATATATATATTATATATATATACATATTATATATTATATATATATATATATATATATATATATATATATATATATATATATATATAATATATATATATATATATATATATATATATATATATATATATATATAATACATACAATATATATACATATATATATATATATATATATATATATATATATATATATATATATATACATATGTATACATATATGTATATATATACATATATATGTGTGTGAGTGCGTGTGTGTTTGTGTGTGTGTGTATGTGCGTGTGTGTGTGTGCGTGTGTATATGTGTATGTGTGTGTGTGTGTTTCTGTGTGTGTACATAGCATAGCGCCGAAGACCCGCGTGAACCCCAACTCCTTTCCTCCTGTGACTCACCAGCTGCCCTTGGACTACCTGCAGGACTGAGGCGCCAAAGGAGGAGGTTCGGCTTCCTTGCGCATTTGGCCCGTGGCAGGCAGGCTTTCCAGGTTGTTGGAGGAAGGAGTGTTACGTGTGTGTACTCCATGTATGTATAAACGTGTTTGTGTGTATATATGTTTATATGTATAATACATATACGTATGTATATTATACACATATATATATATTATATTTACATATATAATATATATAATATATATGTATATATATATATATATATATATATAATATATATATATATTATAATACCCTCCCTCATACCCTCCTCTCCCCCCCCCTTCCCTCCTTCCTTCCCTTTTCTCTTTCCTCCCTCTCTCTCATTCCCTCCTCTCCCTCCCCTTCCTCCTCTACCCCCCTCATTCCCCTCCCTCTCCCCCCCTTCCTCCTTGCCCCCCCCCCACACCCCAAAGAGCGGCTCATTACTAACACAGAATTTCACGCCATCATTTTTACGTGTTATGTTCCACGAAGAAAACGTTGGTGAATATAACAGTAAATCTCTTTCGTTTCTCTCTCTCTCTCTCTCTCGCACTCGTTTATCATTTCCCTTCTCATCTTTTTTTTAGGAGGGTGGGGATGCTGTCTGTGTTTGTGTTTGTTTGAATGTCTGTCTGTCAGAATAATGGTCTGTTTTGTCTGTCTCTGTCTCATTCTCTCTCTCTGTCTCTGTCTCTCCCTCTCTCCCTCGTCTCTCTCCCTCTTTCCCTCATCTCTCTCCATTCTTCCTTCTCCCTCTCCCAGATCCATCCCTCCTTCCCCATACCTCTCTATCGACATAACAAAACAAAAAACAAAAAAAGTACTGAAACAAGCGAGATGACAAAGAAGGTAACAGGACCAAACCAGTCAACAATAGCGACTGTCATAAACGGGCAGAATACACATTGATATCACTTTATACACACCCAACACTTGTCTGGCTACTTATACAAGTAAGGGTAACGACTAGTTCAATACTTCGGACGATAACAAGATAAACGCGGCACTTTTTGTTGTCAATAGTTTATTGCGTTTAACAGCACTATAAAGGAAATAACACATGTGCCAATTGTACATTGTAATTCGAGGTAGAAACTTCTATTTATCCCTTTCATGTAACTGTACAAGGGAATTTATTGTTATTGTTATTAGAGTGAATGCCTTTATTCTTATTTTTATTCCCTTTTTATCATTCCTATTATTGGAATTATCATGATTATTATCGTTCTCGCAGTGGCTATTGTCACAACTTTCGCTCCTATCATGATAATCGTTATCATCCTATGCATTTTCTTTATTATTGATATTGCTATTCTTATTACCATTGTTCTTATTATCAACATCACTACAGCTATTACTTCTGCTACTACAAGTATTACTAGAACATCTACTTATATTATCATTGTCATCATCATCATTATCATTGCTGTTATTGTCGTTCTTATTTTTTTTTACTAGCATCATCGTTGTCAGTATTATTGCTAGTATAATTATCATCAATATTACCGTCCGTATTATTACTATCATTATCATTATCATTATCATTGATATTATTACTATTA
>NW_020869586.1:236469-243969 GCF_003789085.1 Penaeus vannamei | reverse complement strand
CTTTTTCCTCGACAGGTTAATTTTGAAGATCTTGTTAGTAAATAAGAGAAAAAAAAAACAAGAATAAGAAATGTTTATTTTCTTATCTATCTATTCATGTTTCTGTTTACAATTCTTGTATTTATTGTCTTTTTTTCTATATTCGTCTGCTTATCATTACAATCTTTACTCATTTTACTCATGGTATTGCTGTCATTGTTACTGTTAATGATATGATTACACTTTCAGTTATTTTTATCACCATTTGTTGTTATGATTACTATTACTATTATTGTTATCATTATTGATATTATCGTTATCATTATAATCATTATCATTACTATTATCATTATTATTACTGTCATTGTTATCGATATCATTATTATTACTGCCATTGTTATCAATATTATTATTATTACTGTCATTGTTATCAATATCATAATTATTACCATTGCTATTATTGCTATCACTATCATGATTATTATCATCATTATTTTTGTTATTACTGTTATTGTTGTTATCAATATGATTATTTCTATTATTTTTATTATCATTATCACTATCATCATCATTATCTATATTATTTTTATTATTACTATTACTACTATTATTATTATCATTAGTGTCATCTTCGTTATCATTATCATTATTGTTATTATCATCATCATATATTATCATTACTTTCATTATTATGATTATTATCATCATTATCATAATCATAATTATTACCTTTCTCATTATTTTTATTACTGCTGCTATTATCATTATCATTATTATTTTTATTATCATCATAGCTATTATTATTAGAAGAAGTAGTAATATCATCATTATTATTATCATTGTCATCATTTTTGATATTGTCAATGTTATTCAAATTATTATCATTATTCTAATTACCATTACCAACATTTAGATTAACAATATCATTATTGTTATATTATTTTCATTCTAACTGTCATCTTAATTTCTATCTTATTCCTATTTTTCTTTATTATCATTATAATCAATGTCTTATTTATCATTCTTTATTTGCATTACTGATTTTCTTATTATTTCTATAATCATTAAAATTATTATCATTGTCATCGTCATTATGATTACTATTCAGTTATTATTACTATTATTATTATTATTACTATCATTATTATTATCATCTTTATCATTATCATTATTACTATTTCTATCATTATTATTATTGTTGTTGTTGCTGTTGTTGTTGTTGTTGTTATATCATTATCATTATTACTATTTCTATCATTATTATTGTTGTTGTTGTTGTTGTTGTTGTTATTATTATTATCATTANCTCTCCTCTCATCTCTTCTTCCTCTATCCTATCATTGTTGTTGTTAGCAGCTCAGATTCGTCATCGTCGTCTTATGCTTAGAGTAGTTTCGTACGTTCATCTATCTTCTCTCCCTCCCTATAATGTCTTCTGCGTCACTTGCATCTTCTGGACTATCTATCGTCTGCGACTAATGCGTGGATGCAGTCTATATATCCTATACTGTGACTTGTACGCTAATCAGTATTCTGAGTCTGTAATAGCTAACTTATCAATCTGTGTTATTTTCCCTCACTCATCAGACTACGAATCTTTGTCATCCCTTTCTATTTTACTGACAATATCTTCTCACTTGATCACGTTCACTTCTTGTATATATCTTAGCTAAAGTATTATATCATCAATTTTCTACTACTATTAGCACAAGGCATCATAATTGCATCATCAATCATCACCACATTACCATAAGAATGATTATGTCAGCCTTCTGTATTGAGACATTTAACAGATGCAATTATTTTTTTCCTTCGGTACAAGTTTAATGAAGAAGACACTATACTGCCGAAGTGATTCCAAGATGTTGACCTTTCACTCTAGAATGTTCTTGCTTTTACTGTTCTTCTTATAAGGATACTAAGGTAAGGCCCTAAGCATGGCGCGCTTAGGAACTCCCGTGGCACTCCTTGGGGGGGGGAGGGGGAGGCTCTGCTTTGACCTCTGTCGATGGCTGCGCTCCCATTGACCTCTTCTGGTGTATTGTTTTTTTTTTGACCTCTTTTGATGGCATTGCTCCATTGACCTCGTCTGGTGCACTGTTTCTTTTACCTCTTCTGATGGCACTGCTCCATTGACCTCTTCTGATGGCACTGCTCCTTTGACCTCTTCTTATAACACGACTCCTTTGACCTCTTCTGATGACACTGCTCCACTGACCTCTTCTTATAACACCGATCCTTTGACCTCTTCCAATGGCACTGCTCATCTCAGAGGAGTCCAGAGAGACTACCTGCTCTCCCGTCTTGTCTCCTGTCTTGACCTCCAGGGAAGTGTCTCTTCGAAGGTTTTTCTTCTGTCTTTCTCGTGAGGTTTGGTCTTGAGGCGCGTGAGGGAAGTGTGTGTGAGGGAAGCGTGAGGGAAGCGTGAGGGAAGTGTGTGGTGATGTGATAAAAGGGGGGTGAAGGTGTAATGATGATAAATAAAGGAAGGTAATGAGAAGAGAAAGAAAGAAGGAAATGGTTTTCGGTTTGGAACACACATACATACACGTACGCACTCACACACACACACACACACACACACGTACAGAGAGAGAGAAAAGAGCATAAACCGTGGTAAACTTAGATATGCGAAAATTAGAATAGAGAAAATGGCAGAAATGATATAAATAGAAAGAAATCTGAATCTGAAGTTGGCGATTTGTGTGGGTTTTCCTCTTTCTTTTTCCTGGAAAGAAAAAGGGAAATGTTAACTTATGGCCATTAAATAGCTGTGGATATACACATATAAATAAATAAATACATATAATTAAATATATAAAATCACTGCTAAATAACACACACACACACACACACACATATATATATATATATATATATATATATATATATATATATATATAATATTGTCGCGTGTGTCTTTATGTGTATAATTATGTGTGTATGCATCTGTTTGTTTATGTATATCTGTTTAAGTGAGTGTGTATGCGTGTTAATCATATGTTCATACATATATGTTTACATGCCTGTTTATATGCACACACATACAGACATGTACGTGTTCGTGTGTCCACATTCAACTGCCATTCAACCTCACCTCGAAACCCACAAAGAAAAATATCTTCAATATCTCGCGGGCCATAATTAGTTCCTCGTCTCATTAGCGGTTTATTATCAGCGGGAATCTGGCCAGAGCGTGGGCGTGGGGGGGGGTGGGGGGGGGGTGGTGGGGGGGCGTGTGAGAAAGGCCACCGATTAGCATTTGGCCGCCATTGTGTGGCCGCGCCCCGCGAAAGTGGTTCTTGGTGCCTGGGCTTGATGCCTATCGTTCTAATTAAGGCAAAATCCGCTCGATAAAGATGGATATGGATCGCCTTTTGTGGGCTGTGAGGGTGGGCGGGATGGGCTGTTTGCGGGGCGTGGGCGGGGTGGGGAACGGCGGGGTCCAGGGTCATTATTTGGCAATTTGGACCATTAGTGTTAGGCCGATAGTGTCTGATACGGAATTCTTGTTCTTACTAATCTCGTGTAATGTGTCAGCAAATATTACTCGCCGTTCGCACCCGTTGTGGTGTAATTTCTTAAATACGTAATATTGAATATAGGGATAACCATTACTTTCATTATATAATATCGCACCTCTAAAGAAAACTAATATCTATGTGTTATCAATAGAGAATATTCAATACCAAGATAAATAAAATAATCATCAAATTAATGTCATTTATCAACAGATACAATAACGAGAAAAACAATAATTCAATATTAAAGAAATAAAGAGCATAAACAAAACATAAAAAAAAAAAAACATTATTAACAAATAACTCAATATAAAAAAATATATATATAATAAAAGATAGAGAGCACAAACAAAACACAAGAAAAAATGAATAGACAAATAGAATAAAAATAGCGATTAACAACCTAATACAGAGACTGGTGGAGGTGCAGAGGCCGAGGTTGCTGCGGCCCCGTTAGCGACTGCTGCTGCGACTGCTGCGGCTGTTGTTGCAGCTGCTGGGGTTGTCGTTGTTGTTGCTGTTGCTGTTGTTGATGGTGGAGGTTGTGAGCGTGCATGTAGGCGTGGGCCAGGTCGGCGGGGGTGGGGGGAGGGGTCGTGGTGGGGGCCGACGTCCTGCAGGAGTCTGGCGCTGTGTTCCTGGGCCTTCTGGCGGAGCGCGGCGATGCTGCTCGACCTGCAACAGCGGCGGGGGGTGAGGGCGTGAGGGCGTGAGGGCGCGAGGGCGTGAGGCGTGAGGGCGTGAGGGCGTGAGGGCGCGAGAGTGAGGCGCGAGGGCGCGAGGGCGTGAGGGCGTGAGGGCGTGAGGCGAGGGCGGGGGAGTGAGGAGCGTAAGAAGGGAAGCAATAGCGATAGTGGTAATAGCATTAGCATGAACTATGAGGATGATAAAAAATGATATTCATGATGATGATATAGTAATAATGATAATGATAATAATATCAATCTTGATAATAATGATGATAATATCAGTAGTAGTAGTGGTAATGATAATGATAATGATAACTATTATCATCATTATCTTAATGATACCAATAAAGATAATGATGATAATGATAATAAAGGTAACAATAATAATGATAATAATAATCATAATAATAATGATGATAAAAATTATAATATCAGCAATAATTATAGTAAAGATAATAACAATAATGGTAATGATAATGATCATAATGATGATAATGATAATGGCATAAAAAACGATGACAGTGATTATAACAGAATTAATGATGATGATAATAATAGTGATAATGATAGAAATGATAATAATGATAATAATAATGATAATGATAATGATAACAATTATGATAATAATGATAAGGATAATAATTATTTTAACAATATCAATAATAATAAAATAATAAAATAACAATAACAATAATAACTATAATGATAATAATAACAATGATAATGCATTTAACGATAATGATGATGATAATAATAATGATGACAATGATATTCTTAGAATAATAATGATAATAATGATAATAATAATTGTTATTGCTATCATCATTATTATAACCATAATGATAATGGTAATAATTGTAATAACAATGAATATCATTACAGTAACATTAATCATTAGAATATTTTATCTAACACTCTGTAGTAAAGTTATTAATAGTAATGCTAATTCTAGCAATGTCAAAATGATAATGATAATAAAAACAGAAATGATAATAACAATGATGACAGCAATGTTACTAATGTTGATGAAAATAATAAATTTGTTTGGTGGATGATAACATTGATGAAAATTATAATATGATCATAATGATAAATGTACTACTATTAATATCAATTATATCATTATTATCATTATTATTATTATCTTTTTTGTTGGTATTCGATCATTCATTGTTGTTTATTATCACTATCATTATCATTATTATCATCTTTATTATTATCATTACTATTATTATTGTCATTGTTGTTGCTCTTATTATTATTACCGTTATTATTCTGATTATCATTATCACTGTTACTATTTTTATCATCATTATCTTGTTGTTTTTGTTGTTGCTTTTGTTGCTGTTGTATATTGTAGTTGTATTATTATTATATCATATATTATTATTATATTATTATCATTACTATATTATTATATTATTATCATTATCATCATTATTATCATTATTATCATTATTATCATTATTATTATCAATGTTATTAATATTATTAATATTATTATTACTATTACCATTATCATTATACCGCTATTATTTGATTATCATTATCACTGTTACTATTTTTATCATCATTATCTTGTGTTTTTGTGTTGCTTTTGTTGCTGTGTTATAAAGTGTTATTATCAGTATTATCATTATTATTAGTAGTATATTATCATTAGTATTATTATTGTAATTATTATCATTATCATCATATTATTATATTATCATTACTATCATTATTGTTATCAATGTTATTAATATTATTAATATTATATTATATTATATTATCATTATCATACTATATTATAATTACTATTAGTATTGTTACTATTATTATTATTACTATTACTATTACAATTACTATTATTAAGAATAAGATTACTGTTACTGCTGTTATTATCATCACTATAATCATTATTATCATCATTATCACTAACATTATTGTTATCATTATCATTATCATCATTATTATTTACTTTATATCATTACTACTGTTATTGTTATTGTCATTATTATCATTATAATCATTATCATTATTATCAATATTATTGATATAGTTATCGTTTCCATCCTTATTATTATTTTTATTATTATTGAGATTATTGCTATTATTGTCCATACTATTATTATCATTTTTATTATTATCATTACTATTATTGCTATTATTATTACTATTATCTTTGTCATTATCATTATCATTATTATTACTATTATTATTATTATTATTATCACTATTATTATCATTATTATTATCAACAAAATGATTATTATCAATATAATTACTATTATTGCTATTATTGGTATTATCATTATCCTCATTATCATTATCATCATTTTTGATATTATGATTAGTAATATCATTGTCATCATTATCATTATTATTATCATTATCATTACTATTAGTATCATCATTATTGTTACTATTTCTTATTTCTATTACATCTATTATTGGTATTATAATAATAACAGTGAAAATAATTATCATTCTTATCGTTAATATTATTATCATTGTTGCTATTATTATCATTATTATCATCTTATTTATCCCTGTTATTTTCATTATTATTATCATCATTTTTATTATAGTAGTAGGAATAATAGCAGTAATTCTTAAATCATCATCATTGTCACATATTTTATATATGATTATTGTCATTGTCATTATTATATTTTATTATATTAGTAGGAATAGTAGCAGTGGTTTTTATAATCATCATCATTGTAATTTACTATCATCATCGTCATAATCATTATCATTGTCATTTACTATCATTATCCTTTTCATTATCATTGTCATTTACTATCATTATCCTTTTCATTATCATTGTCATTTACTAATATTATTATCATCATTATCCTTATCATCTTTTTTATCCCTATTATTTTTAATATTACTATCTTTCTAAAGGAAGACGAAACAGCTGATCATCCTGACCTGAAGTCCTCGGGGGCGTGAGTGGCTTTGTCGTCGGGACTTCCTCCTCCTGCGTCGCTCTGGTCGTCCTCGTCGCTTCCTTCTCCTCCTCCGTCTTCTCCTTCGCTCCCTCCTCCTCCTCCTCCTCCTTCCTCGTCTCTCTCTCCTTCTCGGTCGACTCCGCTGAGGATACCTCTTTCTCCGCTCCCTCTCTCTCCTCCTACTCCTCCTACTGCTCCTCTCTCCCCACCTCTTTCCTCTTTCTCCTTCCTCTCTCTCCCTCTCCTCCTCCTCCTCCTCCTCCTCCTCCTCCTCCGCCTCCTCCATCAGAGTCCACGTGATGGATGTCTCTGGAGTCTTCTGAACTCTTGTTATCTCCATCCTGTTCCTTCTCTCTCTCCTCCGCCTTCTGC
>NW_020869586.1:221469-233969 GCF_003789085.1 Penaeus vannamei | reverse complement strand
GAGAAGGAGAGAGGGAGAGAGAGAGAGGGAGAAGAGAGAGAGAGGTAGAGAGAAGGGAGAGAGAGATATAGAAAGAAGAGAGAGAAAGAGAGAAAGGAGAGAAAGAGAGAAAGAGAGAGAGAGAGAGAGAGAAGAGGAGAGAGACGAAGAAAGGACAACAGATAGATATAAAGATAAAAACATAGGTTAGATCATTGCTTGGCAGATACATAATAGAGAATTGATATGTAAATATAAGTTCTGATAGATAGGTAAGTAGACAAAGGAGAAAAAATATATATATATATCTAGATCATGATGGTAATGATAACAAGGATAACAAAGATAATGATAATGATATTAGTAATAATTCTTCCATAAAGACTGATATATTCCCACTATATTAATGAGTATATTTTGATTACAGGTTATCATTCGGCATTTATAGTTATCTTTCTCTCTCTCTCTCTCTCACTCTCTCTGTCCCTCCTGTATCTATCTATCTATCTCTATCTATCTATCTCTCTATTCATGTAACTCTCTCTTCTTTCTTTTCTCTCTCTCTGTCTGTCTCTCTCTCCTATATTTCTCTCTCTCTCTCTCTCTTTCTTTTTCTTCTTCTTCTTCTTCCTCTTCTTCTTCTTCTTCTTCTCCCCACCGTCCCGAAGAGAGTAATTAGCCCCTCCCCTTCCCTCCCCTCCCTCCCCTCTCTCTCTCCTCATCCCGGCCCAAGATAAGGTCATTAGCGGCCGACCCCGGAGCGAGCAAGCAAGACAGGTCAAGACAGGTCGCCAAGCAAGCATTAATTATCAAGTTGAGGCGACTTCCGGAGCTGCAAGTGTGAACGAGAGATGAGGTAATCTGATTTCCCCTCGTTTTAAAGGGGGGTGGGGGGGTGGTTGGGGATGAGGAGAGGGGGAGGTGGGTGAGGGAGGAGGGAGAGAGGGAGGTGGGTGAGGGAGGTTGGGAGGGAGAGAGGGGAGAGGGAAGATGTCGTAAGGGGGTGAGGGATTGGAGGGATGAGGAGAGAGGGGAGGTGGGTGAGGTGGTAAGATGGTGAGGGAAGATGGTGGTAAGGGGATGCAGGAGAGAGGCGGGAGGTGGCGTGAGGGTGGTAATAGGCCCGATGAGGGAAGGTACGGTGGTAGGGCGGTGAATGGGCAGCTGGGTGAGGGCGAGCAGCGGGAGAAGGCGCGAGCAGGGGGAAGGTGAAGTGAGTGGGTGAGGCGAAGATTGGTCGGTAACGGGGTGAGGCGAGGTGGGACGTGGGGAGCGGGAAGAGGGGAGAGAGGGAAGATCGTGTAAGGCGCCGTGAGGGGACGAGACAGAGGGGGGCAGTGGAAGAAGGCGGAGGGGGAGAGGGAAGATGGTCTGGTAAAGGTCGAGAAAGGGAGAGAGCGCAGAAGGCGCATAAGACCCGAGTGACGGAGAGCAAGAGAGGAGAAGAGAGATGGATGAAACAGCAAGGAAGGAGAAAGAATTGGTAAAAGGGTTAAAAAGGAGAGCAGGGAAAGGCGTCCGGGGCACGAAGGCAGCAGTAGACGATAGTAGGAAAGAGGAGGGAGGGGAAGGGACGAGGGCAAGGCCGGCCAATTTCAAACCAATTCCCATAAGGCTTCCCTCGAATTGTAGGCCAAACCTCGCTAAGGCGGTTGATCTGAGCTTGTTATATCAACCGTTCCCACCGCTGGAGGGCACTGGGCGTGGGCTTGCCTTGGCTTGCTTATGACTCGTTGCGGCTTGAGATTATCTTGCCTTTGGCCTTGCTTTATGGCCTCGCTACTGGGCTATGGGCATAATATTGCTTGGCTTGCTCTATGCGCCTCGTCAGGGCTTGAAGATATCTTGCCTCTGGCTCTGCTTATGATTCGTCCTGCGGCTTGGATATCTTGCCTTGGCTTGCTCATGAACTCGGTAGTGGCTGCTATGAGTTTGCCTTAGCTTGAGTGACCTTGGAACAAACTGGGTTTGCGTTTGACTTGGGCTTGACTTGACTTGGAAATTGACTAAGATGAGGGGAAGGGATCACTGGTCAGGGATAAAGGAAATGGGAGTGAGGAGCAGAGACGAGAGACCGAGAAGACGAGGAGAAGACAGAGAGAAGAGATGAGAGAGAAGAGAAAGAGAGAGAGAAGCAGCAGAGGAGAGAGAGATGGAGCGAGAGAGAGAGAGAAGGGGAGGGGGAGACCAGAGACAAAGAAAGAAAGAGACGAGCAGATCCAATAAGTAGAAGAGAGACTACATACTGCACTACGAAAAAAAGAGAGAGAGAGAAACAGAAATTCAAAAAATTGAATTCATATCCAAAGAATTATAAAAACAAAAAAACAAAAAAAAAAAAAAAACGGAGCACAAAGCTGTTCCGCCGACAACAAGAGCGAACAAGACGGCAAAGACTGTAAAAGTCACTCGTAGAAAGACCCTTATCGATAAAACTTCCATCTTGTGCCTCAAAGGAGATAAACCAAACTAAGCTAGCCCCCCTACCCCCTCACCCACCACCCCCCCCTTTCCCACCTAGGCCCGCCGATATAGGCCTAGCGGACGATAAATGTCATTATACTTCCTCGACTCCCCGATAGATGGGCCAAGCGTTGGCGCTCGAGACACGGAGAANGCATACATCCTTGTGTGCGTGCATGCGTGCTTGTACGAGTACGTCTGCATATGCGTGAGTGAGTGTGTACGTGCCTATACATACGTGTAAGTGCCTTCCTTTGTATAAAACTCTCCTCCCCCTTTTGAAGGACAATTCTACTCACAGACCTTAGCATTCGCCATCGGCCCTCCTCTCTCTCTCCTCTTCCTCCTGTCACTCTGAATGTAGCTCAGACATGTCAGTGACGTGTTCCCACGACTCTCCTTTTGTTCCTGAATTTGTAGGGGATCTTCCCCTGCTGCCCCTTCCAGGCGCTTCCAGGTGAACTAGGGGAGTTAGCTGGCTAGCTTCCTCTTCAGGGAAGGGGGAGGAGGGGAGAATTTATCTGATGATGACAGAGAGAGAGAGAGAGAGAGAGAGAGAGAGAGAGAGAGAGAGAGAGAGAGAGAGAGAGAGAGAGAGAGAAGAGAGAGAGAGAAAGAGAAAGAGAAGAGAGAGAGAGAGAAGATAGAGAGGAGAGAGAGAGAGAGAGAAAGAAAAAGAGAGAGAGAGCAAAAGAGGGAGAGGGAGAGAGAGGGAGAGAGAGAGAGAAGAGAAACACACTGATCAAGGAAGGGAGAAGGAAGTTACGAAAATAGCCCTTCTAAACTCCAATCCTTACCCTTCACCATGGTAGTCGAGTGGGTAAAGGCGTTAGCTTCAAATCCGCGATCGCAGGTTCGAATCGCCCGGGGCTGAAAGACATGGAAAGCCCTGGGCACCCCCCCCCCCGCAATAACTTTTAAGTACAATCTCTCCAATGAGGAAAGGTTTAAGGTAATATAGGTTGTAATCACAATTTGCCATCTTACCCTTGGATGATATTTAAAAGCTCCGGACAATGTCTATCTTAAATATATTGTCTATTGCAACAATAATAAAGAACAAAAAATGAACAGTAGAAAAAAAAAAATGTAAAGATCACGCTTCTTTAGCAAAGATAATTTTTTTTTTTTTTTTAAATACGAGAGAAAACAGAATATGAAGATAAATAAAGAGAGAGAGAAAGAGGGGGGAGGGGGAGGAGGATAAAAACAAAATACAAAATGTAACATTACCAAAGAATATCAACTTTAACAGTCTGAGGAATTCCTTATTCATTAAAGACTATCACATATTATACGAACAATTAAAATATAAGAACAATTCTACACGGTTTCTTTGGCAAAAAGAGGTTAATTTGAAAGCCATGAACATTATTACTATTATTATGATTGTAACTCCATCGTCTGCAAACTTAGTTTCTATTTCACAATCTTGTTATAATTAGCCCTATAATTTTCCATTTTTATTAATTTATTACCGTTATTCCTTAGGAGATGGAAGGATGCCTGGGTTTTTCATTAGGACAGAGAAGGCTCATGCTGTAATCTGTGATTTTTTTTATTTTTTCCCTTATGAAAAATATTCATAAGGCTTCGAACTCGCCTATTGTGACAAGAAGGAAATTTAATTTGAGGTATATATAATTATATTTCATCGTACGTGTGCGTGTGTGTGTGTTTATTGTGTTAATATTGTTATCGTTATTTTTATCCTTATTATTGTAATGTCTGTTATCATTATCATAATATTTTTTTATTGTTATTATCACTACTACTATTATCATTATTATCATTATTATTATTATCATTACTATTAACATTTCTTTTATCACTATTAATGTTATCATTATGATTATCAGTATGATAGTTATTGTTATTTTTATTATCATTATCAGTATGATAGTTTTTGTTATTTTTATTATCATTATCATTAATATTATCATTATGGTTAGCAGCATTGCTATTATCATAATCATTATCATTATCATCATCATTATTACCATTATTAATATCACTGTTATCATTATCATTTCTATTATCATTATCATCATCCCCATCATTATTATCGTTATATTAAAGATGCCAATGCTAATAATGATAACATCAATAATAATAATAATAATAATGATAATAATGTAATATAATAATAATAATAAAGATGACAATAATGATCATAATATGATCACTGCTATCATTATTATCATTATGATTGATACTGTTATTATCATTACTTATATTTCATAATTGCCATTATTTTTATTATCATTGCAATTACGATCATTGTCATTATTGTTGTTATTATCATTTTCATTATCATCATTATCCTTATTACTGTCATCATTGTTATCATCATTATTATTCTAATTATTATTATCCTTATCATCATTATTGTTACTGGTATTATCACTATTATCATAATTATTGTTATCATTTTTATCGCATTATTACTATCATTATCATTATTATTATCGATTTTTTGTCATAGATATATGTCTATATATATTTTTCGTTTCATCAATACGTTTATTTTCAGAAACATCATTACTTGTTAATTTCAATTTCTTTCCTTTTCCGACTTCCCTCTTTCATTCACTTTAAAGCAAGAATTCTCGTATTCATTGTGACCTTCTTGTTATTATCGTCATTTTTTACCATTATCATCATTTAATTTATTTTCATCTTAATTAATAGGCTTTCAAAGTTTTTTACTCCCGGGTTGAATCGCATTTTATGATTTCTTATTAATTCATGTTTTATCCATTTTGTTGGTCATTAAATAAGCATGTAATTATGTATTATAAATCATGAATTAGATATTCATGTTTCATATGAAGTCATAAGTTTTATGTCATCATCTTTTGCTTATTTCTTTGAGAAAATATAGTATATAGAAAAAAATATATGTATTTCCTTACGGTTTTTCTTTTTTTTTCAGACAAAGGAAAGTTGCAGATTGTAATTTATATTCTAATCTTTTTCTAAGCATTATTGATAATAGTAATAATAATGATGATAATAATGATAATAATAATAATAATAATAATAATAATAATAATAATAATAATAATAATAATATTAATATTAACAATAATGATAATAGTAATAAGAATAAGAATAGTAAAGAAAAAAAAATTATAATAATGATAATGATAATAATAATAATGTATATTCTAAAAATCTGAGGAAGGGAGGGAGAGGGGTGTTGCGGGGTGAGGTCGCAATCAGTGGGAGCTCCCTAGGGGGGATTCGAACCCGGGATCCCTATTTCAAATCTGGTACCTTTATCCTTTATCCACTGGGCTACCGTGGCTAAGGATACGTTGGTGAATTTAGGAGTATTTTTATTCGTATTTCTTCTATTGTACGGGTGGATATGTGTGTGTGTGTGGGTGGGGGGGGGGGGTGCGTAAGTGTGTGTAAGATGTGGGATGTGGGATGTTTTGTGTATGTGTGTGTGTGTGTGTGTGTGTCTGTGTGGTGTGTGTATGTGTGTGTGTGTGTGTGTGTGTGTGTGTGTGTGTGTGTGTGTGTGTGTGTGGTGCGTAAGTGTGTGTTGGACGTGGGATGTGGCATGTTTGTGTGTGTGTGTGTGAGTGTGTGTGTGTGTTTGTGAGTGTGTGGCGTGTGTGTGTGTGTGTGTGTGTGTGTGTGTGTGTGTGTTTCTGTGTGTGTGTGTTTCTGTGTGTGTGTGTTTCTGCGTGTGTGTGTGTCCTTGTGTGTGTTCTAATGTACACAGATCTACACCCTCACAAGTTCCGCAGTTCCGCCAGCGTCCCTCTCTCCCTCTCCCCGCTTGGTCGGCCTCGTCTGCGACATATAAAGGTTTCCGATACTTTACATTACTGGATACGTATCTTGGCCTTTGGTCGATAAGATGCATTCATTGTTTTCTTTTTTTTTGTGCATAAATCTTGCTTTTGAAAGGAAGACCGAGGCAAGTCGCTTCCCATGACGTTTTGCTTGAACAGTGCCGGTCTTTGTAAACAACTGTGGTGATTGCTTTGACAGAGGTTCGTCTTTGTATTTCATTTATTCATTTTTTCGTTTCTTGGATAATGGTAATGGAAATGGTGATTATGATGATTCTGATTCTGATGGTAATGGAAATGGTGATCATGATGATTCTGATTCTGATGGTAATGGAAATGGTCATCATTATGATTCTGATGATGATGGTAATGGTAATAGCAATGATAAATACGAGTTATGGATATAATTGGAATAGCAGATGGTATTGAATCTACTATTGTATTACTACCTTTGCCACAAACAACAATAGATCAGAACAAATGAAAAATAAGGATTATTATAATTATAGTTATAGTATAAACAATGATAGCGATGATGATTAACCGATTGATGACAATGGTAATGATAACGATAATGGTAATAACAAATGATAACAATATTTGTGTTTTTTTGGAATAATCATGAGAACAATGACGATATAACCATAAAATTATTTATCTCACAGCTTTCACTTTCTCGTATTTTGTTCTTCAGATGTATGACGTTAAAAAAGGGGGTATTTCTTATTATATTTCCCTTTTCCCCCTATTACTTCCAAGACGCCTTTACGACCCATTACCCAATTACCCTCTTTCCCCATTTCTCTCCTGTTCTATAGCCCCGAAGGTCGGAAACCCGGCGATCAGACAAAACAACGAAAGTCAAAAATTCCAACAGAGGCAGTATTGGAAGAAAATTGTTCAGAGAGAGAGAGAGAGATGCGAGGTACAGAGAGAGAGAGAGAGAGAGAGAGAGAGAGAGAGAGAGAGAGAGAGAGAGAGAGAGAGAGAGAGAGAGAGAGAGAGAGAGAGAGAGAGAGAGAAGAGAGAGAAGGGGGGAGAGAGAGGGAGAGTGAAAAAGAAAGAGAGAGAGAGAGAGAGAGAGAGAGAGAGAGAGAGAGAGAGAGAGAGAGAGAGAGAGAGAGAGAGAGAGAGAGAGAGAGAGAGAGAGAGAGAGAGAGAGGAGAGAGAGAGAGAGGAGAGAGTGAGAAAGAAAGGAGAGAGAGAGGAGAGAGAGAGAGAGAGAGAGAGAGAGAGAGGAGAGAGAGAGAGAGAGAGAGAGAGAGAGAGAGAGAGAGGGAGAGAGAGAGAGAGAGAGAGAGAGAGAGAGAGAGAGAGAGAGAGAGAGAGAGAGAGAGAGAGAGAGGAGAGAGAGAGAGAGAGAGAGAGAGAGAAGAGAGAGAGAGAGAGAGAGGAGAGAGAATGAGAAGAGAGAAAGAGAGAGAGAGAGAGAGAGAGAGAGAGAGAGAGAGAGAGAGAGAGAGAGAAAGAGAAAGAGAAAGAGAGAGAGATACAAAGTATATACATATATATAGTAAGAAAGAGAGAGAGAGAGACAGACAGAGAAAACGACCGAGAATGAGAGAGACACGAAGGGCATTCTTCAGAAGATCAACCACGCACAGATGACCCAAGACCTCCCTCCTCCGCGGCTGCCAAACGCCAACGCCAACGCCAACGCCAACGCCAACGCCGAGTTATTGGAAAGAGACGCTGGTTCGATGCCTTTTCGCCCCGAGAGAATCGTCATGAACGGGGGGGGGGGGGGGTGCGTGGAGGGATTCGCTTTTTTAGGGTTTAAGTAAAGATGTTTTATTTATTTATTTATTTATTTTTAGAGAAGGTGTTGGCGGGGTGCGTTGAGGGTTTCGCTTTTAGGGTTTAAGATATTTTATTTATCTATTTATTTATTTATTTATTGTTAGAGAATAGGGTTTAAGATGTTTTATTTATATATTTATTTATTTATTTATTGTTAGAGAATAGGGTTTAAGGTGTTTTATTTATATATCTATTTATTTATTTATTGTTAGAGAAGGTGTTGGGAAGTTTGTTTTTTATCTATTTATTTTGTTTAGTAAAGATGGTATATTGTTTTTTTTAATGTAGGTGTTAGGGTTTGTTATTTATTTATTTATTTATTTATTTATTTTAGTAAAGATGCTCTGTTTTTTTCTTTTTTAATGCAGGTGATAGGATTTTTTTTTTTTTTAGGTAAAAATGTTTTTTCTTTTTTCTTTAAATGAAGGTGTTAGGAAGTTTTTTTTTAAGACAGAGACAGAGACAGAGACAGACACAGACAGAGACAGAGACAGAGACAGAGACAGACAGAGACAAAGACAGAGACAGAGACAGAGACAGAGACAGAGACAGAGACAGAGACAGAGACAGAGACAGAGACAGAGACAGAGAATAGGGTTTAAGATGTTTTATTTATATATTTATTTATTTATTTATTGTTAGAGAATAGGGTTTAAGGTGTTTTATTTATATATCTATTTATTTATTTATTTATTGTTAGAGAATAGGGTTTAAGGTGTTTTATTTATATATCTATTTATTTATTTATTGTTAGAGAAGGTGTTAGGGAGTTTTTTTTTTATTTATTTATTTTGTTTAGTAAAGATGTTCTATTTTCCTTTTTTTCTTAATGGTGTTTTTTAGGTAAAGTCCTTTTCTTCTTTTTTTAAGTGACATGATTTTTTTCTTTAAGTAATGTTCTTTTTTTCTTTTCTTTTTTAAATGGAGGTGTTAGGGAGTTTTTTTAAGATGTTCTTTTTTTCTTGTTTTTTTTTTTTTTAATGATGGTATTTGGATTTTTTTTTTCAAGTAAAGGTCCTTTTTTCTTTTTCTTTTTTTAATAAAGGTGTTAGGGTTTCTTTTTTAAGTAAAGATGTCCTTTTTTTCCTTTTTTATTAATCGATAATGTTCGGAAGATTTTTTTAGGTTTTAAGTAATGTCTTTTTTCTTTCTTTTTTATTCGAAAGTGTTTGGAATATATTTTTCAGGGTTTTTCTTCTTTTTTTTAAGCGAAAGTGTTTAGATTTTTAAAAAGTTTTTTTTTTTAAGGGATGAAGTAAATATGTCCTCTTTTTCTTTTTTCAATCGAAAGTGTTGGGATTTTTTTAGGGTTTAAAGATGTTTTTTTTTTTTTTATCGAATGTGGTCTATGTAAATTATTTTTCCTTTATTGAAAGTTATTAAGATTTTTTTGGTTTATTTATTTATTTGTTTTATAAGGTGCTCCACATGAATTACCCCTTTTTATTGAAAGTGTTATGTAGATTTTTTTTGTTTTGTTATTTTTTAAAGAAATTTTCTTATTTGTTTTTTAATCAAAAGTAGTCTATGGTTATTATTTTTTCTATGTAAGGTATTATAATGATTTTTTCGGGGTTTAAGTAAATATATCTATTTCATCGCACGTGCGCTAATTAAATTTTCTCTTATAGAAATTATTATTTAGAATATATTTTTCAGATTTGAAATTAAGATGCCTTTTTTATCGAATAATTACACACACGCATTTACATCTATATATGTGCATATACCGCATACCGTATACATGTGAGCGTATGTTTTTGTCATTGCTCCCAACAGCTGTGTATCAAAAAAAGACCAAATCTTTTCCCTCGAGAGAAAGTGAGAATAATTCGGCTTCGGTTCCAGCGGCCCGAGTCACGTCGATGGTTTCGGTATGCAAATGCCTTGGACGCCATCGAGGAAATCGGCCGCATTCCCGACAGCGCCCACTACACGCAAGGAGGGGACGCCCGCTCAGCCGAAGAATAGTTGCTCCTCTCACGCCCATCCCCGGAGAGGAAGAAGAAGCGAGGGTGGGCGTCGATGGTGTGATTGGTAGAACCCCAGAACCCCAGCAAGCAACGGTGGGATTGATGATTGGTGATGCTGTGATTGACAAGACCTCCCAGTCTCGAGTGAAAGAGTGTGTGATTGATACTCTCCAACCAGGTGAAATGTTGTCCCCTTGGAGCGCCTTATTGAAGGGAAAAAATGATTACTTACCACCTAACACTTACCCGTTACTTGCATACCAAGAAACAGTTCATTACCTAGGAGAAACGGACAGAGAGAGAGAGAGAGAGAGAGAGAGAGAGAGAGAGAGAGAGAGAGAGAGAGAGAGAGAGAGAGAGAGAGAGAGAGAGAGAGAGAGAGAGAGAGAGAGAGAGAGAGAGAGAGAGAGGAGAGAGAGAGAGAGAGAGAAATATATATATATAGAGAGAGAAAATCGATTTCCACAAATTAAAGCTTCAGACACGAAATGCCTAAAAGTTTGAGCTTTGCTTTAGGGGAGGAAATCGCAGACTAAGATACGAAGGGGCCTTAACGTCGAGCAATTTTCGCGGCGCACACGAGGCCCCCAAATGAATGCATCCCCAGCACTCGGGTTCATCAGAGTTACCATCATAAAGCCTTTAGCATCGACCTTTTACGAGCTCGATGACGCCGGAGCTCCATTCGCCGAGCAATCGCAGTACTTCGACTGTGATTACGGTACTAAATCATATCCCATGATAAAGCTGCATCAGTCAGAGGGCTGTTTTGATGCGCCTTTTGACGCGAATAGCCAGCCATTGGGAGAATTTATAGCGGGGATGCAAATTCACGGCGGCAAACGGCAGGGAAAAAGATGGGCCGATTTCCTTTCCTGAATTTCTTTCTGGTCGATGGTCTGTTAAGTCAGTTCTTAATAATATATATATATATATATATATATATATATATATATATATATATATAATATATATATATATATATATATATATTTGTGTGTGTGTGTGTGTGTGTGTGTGTGTGTGTGTGTGTGTGTGTGTGTGTGTGTGTGTGTTGTGTGTGTGTGTGTGTGTGTGGTTCTTGTGGTTGTCGAGTGAAAGTTAAGTCAGTTCGAGTCTATAATTATCGCAGGTATTCTCCAAAACTTGTGAAAGTAGCAGTAACTTATATGAAAATGATAATGACTGAAGTATAGATAAGACATGTGGTCGTGAATAACAACAACGGAGATGATAATGATAATAGATTTAGTAGTAATGAGGGTGATGATGATAATGATGACCGTAATATTAGTTGTAATAAGAACAATAATAGTTGGAGCGGTAATTATAATGACGACGGCGATGATTATAATTACGATGATAAAATACCAGTACTATCACTATTAGTGCTACAGTTTCTACTACTACAGTTATTACTAGTAATACCACTACCACCATCAGCATAACAGTACTGTTAGTATAATACTAACGTCACCACCAACATCAATAATACAACACTACTGCTGCTGCTGCTGCTGCTGTTAGTACCAGTATTACCACCACTGATACAATCAGTACTACAATACCACTACTACCAATACAGCTACCATCATTACTGCTGCTGCTACTGCTGTTGCTGCTCCTACTACTGCTATCTGCCCATCTATCTATTTATCTGTCTATCTCAATATTCATCAATCTGTCTCCCTCTCACACACGCCCTCTCTCCCTTTCCATCTCCTTCTTTTTCCTTTACCGAGCCACTCACTCGGTAATATCTACCCATTCCCCTTCCAGCAACTGCTACTACCGCTACTGCTGCTACTACTATTACTATTACCAATGATACTAGAGTACTTCTATTACTTTGATTACTGTTAATCAATAGCAGAACCAGTATTACCTATGTCACTGGACAGACAAAACATATAATTTCATTCTCTATTACTTTCCGCATTAACTGAGAGATAGAATAGGTCAGGGATAAATACCACCAAAATACACACAAAAAAGTAAAAAAAAAAAAAAAAAAAAAAAACGAAAGAAAAAAATCTTATTTTAATAAAGTAAATTACCCTACTATGATATTAAATTCCCGTTGCTGCCTGCTACCAGATGGCAACCGAATGTAACCCTTACACTATTACTTAATAAGGCAGAAAGTCGGATCTCTCTGAAAGCTAGGTGTTTCCGTGGTGGATAATGGTAGGTGTATGGTGGGTGAAAGCTACGGTAGCCGTGGGAGATAATGGTAGGCGAATGGTAGATGTAATCCAACCTAATGGTTATTTGAAGACTGAGTAAATGTCAGAATAACTACAATGTCGTAGCGATCCGAGGGTGATTAAATTGTCGATGTTAAAGGGAAGGACATGTTGTACAAAGGTGTCCCTTATATAAAAAGTACTACGGTTACTTATGCTGGAAGGGGAGTGGGTAGATGTTACCGAGTGTATGGGTAAAGGAGAAAGAAGGAGAGGTAGTACAAAGGTGT
>NW_020869586.1:196821-199321 GCF_003789085.1 Penaeus vannamei | reverse complement strand
CCTGAGCTGTGCGAAGCGATTTAGCGCTTTATTTGTAACATCTGTTGATAAATTCCGACTATCAATTTGTCAGGAGAGGCACGCGGGACGAGAGGGTGTCGGGACGCGAGAAGGGTGTGGGACGCNTATCCTTCTTCAGCTCCAACCACACACAAACATCCTACCATAATGTATATATATCTTGTATTGCATATATATATACATACAATAATATTATATATATAATATATATATATATATATATCTAATATTATATATATATATCGTCTCATCATATCTATATTACTCTACTAATCTTTTATATATAAAATTTCCCTTCTTTCCTTTTTCTTTCTTTCTTTCTTTTCTTTTCTTTCTTCTTTCTTCTCCCCCCCTCCTTTTCTTCTTAAGCCCAGCTATATATATATGTATATTATATATATATATATATATATATATATTATATATATATATAATATATATTATATATATATATATATATATTTATTTATTTATTTATTTATATATACATATATATTGGTATAAGCACACATAAGGACATGCATTTATGCACTGTAGCCGGTGTGTGTATGCCAATACACGAAACATTCCTACCTTTTTAGCTATTTATTGGCAGTCATCCATCAGTCTCTCAATGAACGTGTTTGTGTCGGTTTCTATTGTGGGTACGATTTCCTATCAAATTGATTCAGCAGTAGCAATACTTATTGATCATCCTGTTTACAAAATGAAAATATCTTGTCACTCATATCCACGTATCAGTAAGATATGAAACATTGGTACATTTTTCGTGATTTCTTGTTGCAAAGAGAAGATAAATGTTTTTTTTTTTTTTGCCATTTCCAAGTATTCTCATCAACGCCTGTAGGAAATTACTAAAGCAAAAATATAATCCATTTTTCATTATTTGTAAAAATGCATCAATCAATCTTTTCCTCAGCCAGTTTTCAACTCCTCTCTCTCCCCCTCCTCTCCTGACGCAGCTTCGACGCCCGCGGGAGTAAGATCGAGAAGGGCAAGCACTGGGCTGACGAGAGACTGCTCGACAAGAGGGCGTACTTCCAGCTCCTGCCGGGGAACTCCTTCGGGGGATCCGCGGCCCCGGGAGCGCACCTCGAGATCCACCCGGTGCTGGACCGCGACCAGGCCGTCTACAGGTGCCGCGTCGACTTCCTTCTCTCGCCCACCAAGAACACCATCGTCAACTTCACCGTCATAAGTGAGTGTTGGACTTGTTTTTCTCTATTTATCTATCTATTTATTCATTCACTTCTTTATTTTGAGCCGGATTTGCTGGAAGGGACGTCGGGAAAGGGTGCATATACATTTGGTGTATGAAAGGCGTCGTGATTACCATATGATAAATATATCCATACATTAACGCAAGCACACATACCTGCACATATATGTCTCTCTTAATATACCATTATATAAGACGGACAACATATTTAGCAGGAAAGAAGATCAACATTACTTGCCTCAATGAAGGACATCTCACATCTAAAGCATCGCTCCAGGTTGATTAATACTCAATTATGTCTCAGGTGGAGGTGTAATCAGGATGTCACCGCCACAACGAATGGCTTAATCTTGTTTTATGAACCGATTTGTTTATTTAATATACCAATCATATTCGTTCTAAGGTGCCTTGGTCGTTAACAAAGAGTGTTTCGTTAATGAAGTCTGCTGAAACCTGACCATCGCCATACAAAACAGGTTATTTAAAAGGTCAGATTTTAAATACACGTTGCGTGGAAAGCATCACATTTATAACCAATGTAAACGATAATGAAGTTCTCGTGTGACCTTATAAGCAGTATTGCAGGGAAGCTGGTAAAGGTCAAATGTAGATGAACGTCGTACACAATACATATAGATGGAACAGTACCATTACAAGCAGGGAAAGATATCTTAAAATGACTTTATATAGATATTACTCACATAAAAAAATCACTCTTCTTCATATCATCTTACACAGATCCAGACGAAGACAAAAGAAGTCAATTGATAGACTATGAAAATTCGTTCAGAGCTGAATAAGTTGAAACCGGGCGCGCGAATCCCGCAGAGTTTCCCCCTTCCTCCGCGCCCGAACGAAGGGACCCGAAATCGCGGACAATTTACAAAGCCGATACAGAGACACGCCCCTCCACCCACCCCCCCCCACCCCCCCACACCTAAGGGAGCTTATGGAATGGAATTCTTAGACCACTCTCAAGCACACGGGACAACAAGTATGCCATCAGAGACAGCAACTACCTTACTAACGGCCAATTAGGTGAAGCGATTGTCTATTTAGTGGGTTTCAGTCCCGGAATTGGCACCAAATTAAAGTCGTCATGCAGGGATAGAAGTGCCTGCGGGAAGGGGTCTAGTGCCTGTCTTATGGGAAATGAACGTAGACAGGAGCAATAAGAGAGAGAGAGAGAGAAGGGGGGGGGGAGAAAGAGGGAGAGAGAGGAGAGAAGGGGGGGGGGGAAAAGAGAAGAGAAAAGAGGGA
>NW_020869586.1:184321-189321 GCF_003789085.1 Penaeus vannamei | reverse complement strand
AATAGGAAGAGACAATAAACAGAAAATCAGTCAATCCGTTAGTCAGTCAACTAGTTAGTCAGTTAATCAGTCGCTTAATCAGTCAGTAAGACAGTTAAAACAGACAGACAAAGAAAAATAGCAAATCGCAACGGAGGAGAGAGAGAGAGAGAGAGAGAGAGAGAGAGAGAGAGAGAGAGAAGAGGATGAAAGAATAAGGCATCTAAAAAGATTATTTTTACACATATTACCCCCCCCCCAAACCAACCTTCCACCCTTTATCCCCCCCAGCATCCACACTACCCCCCCCCATTCCCCACCCCCTAGCCACGGGGAGAGGAAGCCATCGGCATCGCATAATCACCGGCGGGGTGGGTGGGGGTTGGGGGGTGGGGACGTCTCGGGTCTTTGATCTCCCTTCTGCTATATCGTGACGTCACTTCACTTCCGGTTGAAGGGCGGCGGCTTTCTGGAGACTTGGCTTATCTCGTTGTAATTACATCCGACTCGCGGTTCCAATACTCCGGTCTGTTGACGGATATGAAGGAGGGGAGGGGGGTGGGAGGGAGTGGAGGGGGCAGGGGAGAGGGGCTGGAGGAGAGGAGATTCAATGGGGGAGGGGGTGGAGGAGAAGGGGGAGGGAGGGGGAAGGGAGGGGGGTGAGATGGGGTGGAGGAAAGGGGGATGGAGGAAGGGGGGGAGAGGGGTTGGAGGGAGAAGAAGGGGTTAGGGTATGTAGGGTTGGGGAAGATTGTAGGGAAGAGAAGAAAAGGAGGGACGAGGAGGAAGGAGGGGGAAGAGGAACAGGGGAATGGAGAAGGGATAGGGAGGGGTTAGAGGGCGGGAGGAAGGAATCAGGAATGGGAATCAGGAATGGAGCGGTTAGAGGAGAGAAGGAAAGGGGAAAAAGGGTGGGAGGATTGTTATGAGAGTGGGGGTGGGGGGTGGAGGTGATGCAGGAGGGATGGGGAATAGTGAAGGAAAGGTAAACAGGGTATAGCAAGAGGTAGGAATGGGAATGGGAATTTAGGGGAAGCGTAGATACAGGGGGGAGGGGGGGTAAGAAGAGGAATAGGATGGGGAAGGGAAGGGGGGAATATGGGGGTATAGGGGGAGAGACTAGGGTAGGCGGGGAAGGGGGTATGGGGAGGGAAACGGAAGCGAACATGATGGGGAGATGTAGGATATATGGAGGACGGGAAATATGTAAAGGTAAGGGAGGGGGAAGAGAGAAAGGTAGGAGATAGGAAAGGCAGGAAGAAAGAGTGGGAGAATGGGGGAAGGGGAAAGGGGAAGAGAGAGAAATGGAAAAGAGGGGAGGGGAAGGGAAAAAGGAAGGAGGAATAAAGGAAGTAGCAAGAAACGGAAGAACTAAAAGAAGGAGGAGAAAGAGGAACAACAAAAAATGGAAAGAAGAGAAGGAAGAAGGCAAGGAAGAAATTTTAAAAAGTAAAGAAAAAAGAGAAGAACAGGAGGAAAAGAAAGGGACTAAGAAAGAAAATGAAAGGCGTGAGAAAGAAAGTAGGAGAAGGAAAATGAAGAAAAACTAATACAAAAAAAAAGATGAGAAGAGAATAGAAAAAATAGAGCTAAGGAAGAAAAAAAAAGGACAGGAGGAGGAGGGAAGCAGGAGTTAGGGAGGAGGAGGGAAGCAGGAGTTAGGAGGAGGAGGAGGAGGAGGAGGAAGAACCAATAACCCATCCTCTTTGCAAATTCACTGATGCATAACTCATTGAAAAGGATATTTACGTGATCAATTGATTCCACATTAAACGTTGCCAATAGGAAAAAGGTCTCTCTCTCTCTCTCTCTTTCTTTCTTTCTTTCTTTGTTTTGTTTTTTTGCACTTCTTTCCTATTCTTCTTTCCTTTTTGCTCTATATTTTTGTTTTTGTATTTTTTTTCTTCTTTTACTTGCTATCTCTAGCATAATTTTTTTTGTTTCTTTAGTTCCTTATTTTCTTCATTTTTCCCCTTTTTATCTTTATCTTCTTTTCATTCATTTCCTTCTCTTCTTCATCTTGTCCTTCCTTCTCTTCACCTTCTTTATTTATTATCATTATCTTTTCCCCATTCACTCTATTTCTTCTCTTTTTTCCTTATTTGCTTTCACCTTTTTCTCTGCTTCTTTTTTCATCACCATCACCATCATTATCCCCACCATCACCTGCGTCAAGATTATCACAAACATCACCATCACCATTATCGTCACCACCATCCTCACCACCATCCCCGTCACCATCATCACCTCCACCATCGCCGGCAACATCATTTTCCTCAACAGGATGAACACGGAATGATCGTCACAGCTGTGCAATGTCACTGTTATTGTTGTATTATCATATTTCTTTCTTGTTTCTCTTTTTTCTTCTCTCTCCTCTCTCTCTATCTATCTATCTATCTATCTATCTATCTATCTATCTCTCTCTCTCTCTCGCTCTCTTCCTCGCTCTCTCTCGCTCTCTCTCTCTCTCTCTCTCTCTCTCTCTCTCTCTCTCTCTCTCTCTCTCTCCTCTCTCTCTCTCCTCATTCTCTCTCTTCTCTCCTCTTCTCTCTCTCTCTATCTCTCTCTATATATATAATATATATATATATATATATATATATATATATATATAATTATAATATATTATATCACTCTCGCTCTCTCTCTCTGTTTCTTCCTTCCTCCTCCTCTTCTTCTTCTCTCCTCTCTTCTTCTCTCTCTCTCTCTCTCTCTCTTCTCTCTCTCTCTCTCCTCTCTCTCTCTCTCTCTCTCCTCTCTCTCTTCTCTCTCTCTCTCTCTCTTCTCTCTCTTTTCCTCTCTCTCCCCCCTCTCTCTTTTCTCGCTTTCTCTTCTCCCTTCCCCTTCTCTCTCATCTCTCTTTCTCGCTTCTCTTTCCCTCCCCCGCCCTCTTCTCTCTCCCTCTCTTTCCTTATCATAACCTCTTTTTATATATAATTGCTGAGTAATTTCACCCTTATCATTGTATTATCATACCTCTCTTTATCTTTCTCTTTTCATTTTTTTTTTTAATACTTGTTCTCTGAAGATCCTCGTTTAATTGAATTTCTGATGGAGAACAGACCCTTCTCAAAAGACATTCCGAATGAAGCTAAGTTAGAGCGAAAGTAGATTATTTTAGCTCTTTCTTCCCGCTGCTCAATGAGGCAGGGAGCGAACGGGGGCCGGAGGGGGTGGGGGAGGGGTGGTGGAGGGGGAGGAGGGGTGCAGGCGAGAGAGGGAGAGAAAAGCCAGGTCGCTCTTTATAGATCAGGGGGAGGGGGGAAGGGGGAGAGGCTTTTATTCTTGGGTTCATGCTTTCTCTATTCTTGTTATTATCATTTTTTAGAATTATTTTTCTCTTTCGCTTTGTTTTTTTTACTTATGTATTATCATTATTATTTTTTTTATCCCTATTCTCTTTTTCTCTTAGTTTCAGTTCTTGCTCTTCGTTCCTCTTCTCTGTTCTCTGTATCTCCTTATTCTCCTTTAATGTCATTATTCTCCTTCGTCCTACCCTATTTTTTTTCTCATTTCCTCCTCTTGTTTCTGCTTTTTATGTTCTCCTTCCTTTTTTCTCTCTTTCTTTTCTTCTTTCAGTTATCCATTTTCCTCTTCTTTCTCTCCTTCTTATTTTATCTGCCTTCTTCGTCTTCTCTCCCGTCCTTCTACTCTGTCTCTCTTGCTGCTTCTGTTTCTCTTCTTCTTCATTTTTTTTTTTTTTTTGTCTCTTTCCTCTTCTTACTTTGTCACTCTCGTCTCCTTATCCCTATTCATTTGACCTTTTTTTCTCCTATTTTCCCTTTCTTCTGTCCTGTTCTCTCTCTCTCTCTTCTCTCTCTACTCTCATCTTCTCTCTCTCTCTCTCTTCTCTCTCTCTCTCTCTCTCTCTCTCTCTTCTCTCTCTCTCTCTCTCTCTCTCTCTCTCTCTCTCTTTCTTTCTTTACTTTTCCCTCTTCGTATTCTTCCTTTTCATCTCTGTCCGCTTATTCATTTTCCTCCCTCTTCTTCCTCATTTTCTCTCTCCTCCTCTTTCTTTAATAGATCAAGCGCGACATATAATTTCCCCTTCCTCGTTCTCCTCTATTCTCCCTCTTCTCTTCCTTCCTCTCCTTTCTTTTATTCTATTCTCGCTTTTCTATTCCTCTTTTTCTACCATTTTCTTCCATCCTCTGGTCCCCTTTTCTAATGTTTCTTCCTCCTCTTCTTCTGTCTTTCCCATCCACTGTTTATTTCCTCCTGCTCCTCTTCTTCTGTTTTCCCCTGCAATTCTTGTTTCCTCTTGCTTTTCTTCGTTTGTTCTTCTTCTTCACCTTGTTTTTGCCTTTCCTCATTTACGTTCCTCCTTCTTCCTCTTTCGCTTCCTTTGTTGTCGACTCCTTCCTCTTCTTTCTTTTTCTTCTTCATATTCTCCTTCTACTTCATATTCTCCTCTTTCTTCGTTTCGATTTCCTTCTTATCCCGTATTATCTTCTCTTCCTCCTTTTCCTCCTTTCATCCTCTTCCTACTCACTCCTCGCATTCTTTCGTTTCCCCTTTTTTTATTATCTTCCTTGTATTCCTTCTCATCTTGCTTCTCCCCCGCTTCTTTGTGTTTTAATTTCCCCTCCTTCACCTCCCTATTCTTTTCACTTCGTGTCTCATTTTTCTTTTTATTTATTTTTCTTCTCCACGTGTCGTTCTTTCACTTGTGTCTGCTCTTTTTTTCTGTTCTTTCCTTCTCTTTTTGGAATACTAAAAACAAAAATCATCTCCTCCTCTTCCACCCTCTCTTTTCTCTCTCTCTCTCTTCTCTGTCTGGCCGTTCTCTCTCTTTCTCCTCTCTCTCTCTCTCTGTCTGCTCTCTCTCTTTCTCTCCTCTCTCTCTCTGTCTGCCTTCTCTCTCTTTCTCTCTCTCTCTCTCGTCTCTCTCTCTCTCTTTTTCCCTCTCTCCTCTCTTTTCTTTCTCTATTCGCTCTCTTTCGGCTTTCTCTCTCCGTCTCTCATCTCCCTCTCCTCATTCCTTTCTCACTCTCTTCTCATCTCTCTCTTAGTCTCTT
>NW_020869586.1:172831-183774 GCF_003789085.1 Penaeus vannamei | reverse complement strand
CCGTCATCTCTTCTCCCCTCTCTCCATCCTCTCTCCCCTCTCTCCTCCTCTCCTATCCTTCTCTCTCTCTCTCTCGGCGTCTCTCTCTCCTCTCCATCCCCCACTCCCTCTCTCCGTCGTTCTCTCTCCCCTCTCTCCATCCCTCTACCCCCAATCCCTCTCTCCGTTTCTCTCTCTCCCCTCTCTCCATCCTCTCTCCCTCTCTCCTTCTCCATCCTCTCTCTCTCTCCCTCTCCGTCCCCACTCCCTCTCTCCGTCTCTCTCTCCCTCTCCATCCCTCTACCCCACTCCCTCTCTCCGTTTCTCTCTCCCCCTCTCCATCCTCTCTCCTCTCTCCTTCTCCATCCTCTCTCCTCTCCCTCTCCGTCCCCACTCCCTCTCTCCGTCTCTCTTCCCTCTCCATCCCTCTCCCCACTCCTCTCTCCGTCTCTCTCTCCCTCTCCATCCTCTCTCCTCTCCATCCTCTCTCCCTCTCTCCATCTCTCTCTCTCTCTCCGTCTCTCCGTCCCCCACTCTCCGTCTCTCTTTCCCTCTCTCCTCCCCCCTTCTCCTTCTCCATTCCTCTCTCCCTCTCCGTCCTCCACTCCCTCTCTCCGTCCCTCTCTCCTCCCCTCTCTCCGTCCCTTCCCTCCCTCTCCATCCCTCTCCTTCTCTCCCAAGACAAAACGACTTCGCTAAAAGCGTGACGTCAGAGCGGAGTGAGCGGCCGTTGAGCAAAACTAACAAATCGCTACATTTCCGCTTCCCTGAGCTGTGCGAAGCGATTTAGCGCTTTATTTGTAACATCTGTTGATAAATTCCGACTATCAATTTGTTTCAGGAGAGGCGTGGAGGGCGGGACGAGAAGGGTGTGGGACGCGGGACGAGAAGGGTGTGGGACGCGGGGAAAGAAGGGAGGAGGGTGGGGTGGGGGAAAGAAGGGAGGAGGCGGACGAGAAGGGTGTGGACGCGGGGAAAGAAGGAGGAGGGTGGTGGGGAAAGAAAGGAGGAGGCGGGACGAAGAAGGGTGTGGACGCGGGGAAGAAGGAGGAGGGACGAGAAGGGTGTGGGACCGGGAAGAAGGGAGAGGGCGGGACGAAAGGTGTGGGACGCGGGGAAAGAAGGAGGAGGGGACGAGAAGGTGTGGGACGCGGGGAAAGAAGGGAGGAGGTGGACGAAGAGGGTGTGGGACGCGGAAAGAAGGGAGGAGGGTGACGAGAAGGGTGTGGGACGCGGGGAAAGAAGGGAGGAGGGGGACGAGAAAGGTGTGGGACGAAATGGGAGGAAGGGTGTGGACGAGAAGGGAGGTTTGGGAGCGGGAAAGAAAGGAGGAGGGTGACGAGAAGGGTGTGGGACGCGGGGAAAGAAGGGAGAGGGCGGGACGAGAAGGGTTGTGGGACGCGGGAAAGAAGGGAGGAGGGTGGGAAGGGTGGGAAGCGGGAAAAGAAGGGAGGAGGGGGACGAGAAGGGTGTGGGACGCGCGGGGAAAGAAGGAGGAGGGGACGAGAAGGGTGTGGGACGCGGGGAAAGAAGGGAGGAGGGCGGGACGAGAAGGGTGTGGGACGCGGGGAAAGAAGGGAGGAGGGGGACGAGAAGGGTGTGGGACGCGGGAAAGAAGGAGGAGGGGGACGAGAAGGTGTGGGACGCGGGGAAAGAAGGAGGAGGGTGGGAGAGAAGGTGTGGGACGCGGGGGAAAGAAGGGGAGGGGACGAGAAGGTGTGGGACGCGGGAAAGAAGGGAGGAGGGGTGGAGAAGGGTGTGGACGCGGGAAAGGAGAGGGCGGGACGAGAGGGTGTGGGGGAAAGAAGGGAGGAGGGTGACGAGAAGGGTGTGGACGCGGGGAAAGAACGGGAAGACGAGAAGGGTGTGGGACGCGGGAAAGAAGGAGGAGGACGAGAAGGGTGGACGCGGGAAAGAAGGGAGGAGGCGGACGAGAAGGGTGTGGACGCGGGAAAGAAGGGAGGAGGTGACGAGGGTGTGGGACGCGGGAAAGAAGGAGGAGGGGTGGGGTGGGGAGGAAGAAGGGAGGGCGGGACGAGAAGGTGTGGGACGCGGGGAAAGAAGGCGGAAAGAAGAAACGGGGGAAGAAGGAGGAGGGCGGGACGAGAAGGGTTGGGACGCGGGAAGAAGGAGGAGGGGACGAGAAGGTTGGGACGCGGGGAAAGAAGGGAGGAAGGATGGGGTGGGTCATCAGGTGGGTGGTGTGGGGGAAGAAGGAGAGGGATGGGTGGGGTGGGTGCGGGGGGCGAAAGAAGGAGGAGGGATGGTGGGTGAGTGGGGGAAAAAAAGGAGGCAAGGGTCGGGTTGGATGGGTGGACGCGAAAGAAGGGAGGAGGCGACGAGAAGGGTGTGGGACGCGGGAAAGAAGGAGGAGGGTGGGGTGGGGTGGACGCGGGAAAGAAGGGAGAGGGCGATGGGTGGTGTGGGTGGGGTGGGAAAGAAGGAGGAGGGGTGGGGTAGGAGTGGGGGTGGGGTGGGGGTGGAAAGAAGGATGTGGGGGGGGGTAGGGGAAAGAAAGGAGAGGGGATTCGGTGGGTGGTGGGGTGGGGAAAAGAGCAGGGTATGGTGGGGTGGGGTGGGTGGGGGAAAGAAGGAGAGGTATGGGTTGGGTGGGGGGGGAAAAAGGGAGGAGGTCGGGTGGGTGGGTGGACGCGCGGGAAAGAAGGAGAGTGAGTGCGGACGAGCAAGGTGTGGGAGCGCGGGGAAAGAAGGAGGAGGTGGGTGGGTGGACGCGGGAAAGAAGGGAGGAGGATGGTGGGGTGGGGTGGGGTGGGGGAAAGAAGGGAGAGGGTGGGGTGGGAGTGGGTGGGGGTGGGGGTGGGGAAAAAGGATGGGATGGGGTGGGGTAGGGGAAAGAAGGCGAGGAGGATGGGTGGCGGTGGGATGCGTGGGGGAAAGAAGGAGAGCGGTCGGGGTGGGTGGGGTGGGGAAAGAAGGGAGGAGATGGGTGGAGGTGGCGGTGGGGGTGGAGGGTGGTTGGGGAGAAGAGAAGGAGAGGAAGGGGATGTGTCACAATGCTTTTTTCTTTCTTTTGTTTCTTTTTTTTTTTCTCTCTGTCTTTGTCTTTCCTTTCTCTTTCTTTCTTTTTTTTTTCCAAAACTCCTCTCTCTCTGCTCTCTCTCTCTCTCTCTCTCTCTCTCTCTCTCTCTCTCTCTCTCTCTCTCTCTCTCTCTCTCTCTCTCTCTCTCTCTCTCTCTCTTCTCTCTCTCTCTCTCTCTCTCTCTTCTCTCTCTCTCTCTCTCTCTCTCTCTCTCTCTCTCTCTCTCTCTCTCTCTCTCTCTCTCTCTCTCTCTCTCTCTCTCTCTCTCTCTCCTCTCTCTCTCTTCTCTCTCTCTCTCTCGCCCTGTATCTCTAAGGAAAATAGAGAAGAACAGAGAAAAGAAGAAAAAAAGAAAAGAAAGGGAAACATAGAGCCAAAAGAAGGGGATAGAAAGGACGGAGAAGGGAGTAAACGGGGGGAGAGGAGCAGAGAGAGAGATATAATTTCGCGATATTTATTATTCGCTAATTGCAGCGGCTTAGCGAAAAACTATCAAGGTGATAGATGTGTCACTCCGGAGTCCCGGGATAAATATTGGTCATTTATGTTGAAAATGTTGAATGTTGTAAAAGCACAGGCGAGCGATACAACAGGAGAGGGAAGGTGTTCAGGTCTATGGCAGTGGCTGGAGGGGGTGGGGTGGGTGGGTGGGTGGGTGGGGGGGCTCCAGGCTTCGTGTGTGCGTTTTTGCTGTGTGTACGGGTACGATGTGTGTGTTTGTGTTGCGGTGGGATTGATGGGTAGGATGGAGGGTGGCTGTTGTTGGGTTGGAGTGGGTGTGTGTGTAAGTGTATGTTTGTGTAAGGATGTGTGCGTTTGTGTGTGTTGTGTGTGTGTGTGTGTGTGAGTGTGTGTCTTGGCTAAAGGAGATATTTGTTTATATATGTATATACATACACAATCAATTTATCATTAATTGATCTATATATTTCCTTATCTACATCAATATTCACATAAATTATTAATGTTCGAATAGGCGCGACGCCATCCCGTTTCTCTTCCTCCAAAAGGATGAAAAGGATGTCCATGTCAGCTTCCTACCCCCCCCCCCCCCCCCCCCCGTCCTCCCTACCCTCACGCCATCGCCTCCTTCATTTTCTTTTTCTTTATCATCTTCTCTCTCTTCACCTCCTCTCTTCTCTTCTCTCTTCTTTGGACTTTCATTCCTCCCCCTTCTCCTACATTTCCCTCTCCTGTTCTTCTTCTTCCTCCCCCTCCTCCTCCATTTCCCTCTTTCTTCTTTTCTTCTTCCTCTTCCTTCTCCTTCTCTCCTCCTCCTCCTCTTACTGCCTTCTCCTCCTACTCTCTTCTTCTTTCCTCTTCCTCCTCCTACTCCTACTCGTCCTCCTACCCTCCTCCTCCTCCCCATCCTCCCTCTTCCTCCTCCTCCTCCTCCCCGTCCCTCTCCCTCTTCCTCCTCCTCCTCCTTCTTCTCCTCCCCTCACCTTTCTCCTCCTCCTCTTCCTCCTCTCCTCTTCTTCCCCTTTTTCTTCCTATCCCTCCTCCTTCTTGCCGGGGGCGACGGCGAATGAGCGACGATTGAGAAAACAGAAAAAAAGAAGAAAGTAGAAAGAAAGAAAGAAAGAGAGTAAGAAGAGAGAAAGAAAAAGAATATATATGATTCAATTTACGAATTTTCAGGCAACTCATTAACGTTGTCTAATTATTGGCTCTTAATGAAGATTTGCGTCGCGGAATACGTAGCATTATTCTTGCCCCGCACGATGAGCTCCCCGAAGAAGAGACGGTGGTGGGTGGGGTGAGGGTGGGAGTGGGAGGGGAGGTAGGAGGTGGAAGAAGAGGAGAGGGGGAGGTAGGAGGTGGGAAGAAGAGGGAGGGGAGAGAGGTGTTGAAAGAGAGGGGGTGGAAGGGCGGGGGAGAGGGGGAGGGGGAAAACGGGAGGGGGAGGTTAGGGGAAAAAAGGAAGGGGGTTCGGGGAAGGGAAGGGGGAGAGGTGAGTGGGAGAGGCAGAAGATGGGAGATTGAAGAGGGAAAGGATGGGAGTGGGGGTAGATGGGGGCGGGAGAGGGATGGATAAGGCGGGTGAAAGAGTATGTCGAAATTAAGAAATAAATCTTACATATACAAATTCTTAACACACGAGACAATAATCTTTAAGCTTTCGTGTGTCTTGGGGTTATTTTGTGAAGTGGAGTAAGAAGGGAGGGAGGTGAGGAGGGGAGGAGAGGAGGGGAAGGGGTTGCGGGTGAGGGGGAAGAAGGGCGGTGAAGGGGAGAAGGAGGAGGAAGGAGAAAGGATGATGAAAGGAAGATGAAAGGGAGTAGGGCGAGGTGAGAGGAAAGGATGACAAAGGGAGGAGAAGGAAATGAAGGGAAGAGGAAGGAGAGGGAGGAAGGGTTGAGGAGATGTGGGATGGAGAGAGGAGAGGAGGAGTGAGGTCAGAAGGAAGCAAAGGAAAGGTGAGGAGGTAGGAGATGATGCTGATAATTTCTATTGTTAATATCATTAGTATCTTCCTTCGCCGCCTCCTCCTCCTTTTTCTTTTCCTCCTCCTCCTCCTTCTTTATTCTTTCCTCCTCCTTCCCCCCTTCTTCTGCATCCCTCCTCATTCCTTCGTCTTTCTCTTCCTTCTACCTTCCCCTTATTCTCTTATTCTTCCTCATATTTCCTCCACTTTCTAACTTCTCTCCTCACTCCTCCTCTCATATTCTCCCTCTCCTCCTATCCCCCCTTCTCCATCCTCACTTTCTTTTTTCTCTCCTCCTCCTCTTCTTCTTTCCTCCTCCTCCTTTCTCCTTCCCATCCTCTTTCCTCCTCTTCCTCCTTATCTCTCCTCCCTTCCTCCCTTTCCTCCTTCTCCTCCTTCTCCTCTCCTCCTCCTCCTCCTCCCACCTCCTCTTCTCTCCTTCTCCTCCTTCCTCCTCCTCCCTTCTCTCCCCTCCTCCTCCTCCCCTTCTTCCTCCTCCTCCTTCCCCCTCCCTTTTCCCCTCCTCACTCCTCCCTTTCCTTTTCCTCCCTCCTCCTCTTCCTCCTTCTCCCCCCTCCCCTCATACCTCCTCCCTCTCCCCATTCCTCCTCTTATTTCTCCTTCCCTCCCTCCTCCTCCTTCCCGCACCCCCTCGTTTTCTCTTTCCTCTTTCTGACAGCCACCAAATCCTACAATTTTATGTTTACACATCCCGGTTGGAAAGTTTGCTCATTATCAAACGAGTCGGACTTCTCTCTTCAACAGATATTTTCCTTTGCATTAACACTTCCCCCCTCGTTCCTGATCTGTTCTGTTCTGTTTTGTCTGTCATGTTTGTCATGGTCTGTCCTGTCCGTCTTGCTCTGTCTGTCTTCTGTCCGTCTAGTCTGTCTGTTCTGTCTGTCTGTCTCTCTCTCTCGACTTTCTCTTTCTCCCTGACTCTCTCTCTCTCTCTTTCTCCCTGATCCTCTTTCTCCTGACTGTTCTCTCTCTCTCTCTCTTCTTCTCCCTTGACTCTCTCTCTTCTCTCTATCTCTTTCTCCCTGACTCTCTCTCTCTCTCTATCTCTTTCTCCACTGACTCCTCTCTCTCTCTATCTCTTCTCCCCTGACCTCTTCTCTCTCTCTCTTCTCCTCTTTCTCCCCTGACTCTCCTCTCTCTCTCTATCTCTTTCTCCCTGACTCTCTCTCTCTCTATATCTCTTTCTCCCTGACTCTCTCTCTCTCTCTATCTCCTTTCTCCCTGACTCTCTCTCTCTCTCTATCTCTTTCTCCCTGACTCTCTCTCTCTCTCTATCTCTTTTCTCCCTATCTCTCTCCTCTCTATCTCTTTCTCCCTGACTCTCTCTCTCTCTATCTCTCCCTATCTCTCTTCTCCTCTTTCCCCTGACTCTCTCTCTCTCTTCTATCTCTTTCTCCCTGACTCTCTCTCTCTCTCTATCTCTTTCTCCCTTGACTCTCTCTCTCTCTCTATCTCCTTTCTACCCTGACTCTCTCTCTCTCTCTTCCTCTTTCTGCCTCTCTCTCTCTCTTTCTCCCTGATCTCTTCTCTCCCTGACTCTCTCCTCTCTCTATCTCTCTCTCTCTCCTGACTCTCTCTTCTCTCTCTATCTCTTTTCCCTGACTCTCTCTTCTCTCTCTATCTCTTTCTCCCTGACTCTCTCTCTCTCTCTATCTCTTTCTCCCTGACTCTCTCTCTCTCTCTATCTCTTTCTCCCTCTCTCTCTCTCTCTCTATCTCTTTCTCCCTGACTCTCTCTCTCTCTCTATCTCTTTCTCCCTGACTCTCTCTCTCCCTATCTTTCTTTTTAATTCGTTCTCTCTCCTCTCCCTATCTCTCTCTTGTCCGTGTATTCGTGTGTGTATGCGGATGTACGTCTTCGTACGTATGTGCATACATGCTATACACCATGTATATTTTGACGTGTGCGTTAGTGTATGCGTGTGTCTATGAGGCGTGCGTGTGTGTGTGAGGCCCTCATAACCCTCACACCGAGTATGAGAGCCTTCCTCCTCCTCAGTGCCTGGTCCCCCCAATTACCCTCCTGTGTATGATCTTATCAGAGAAAAGAGCCCACGTTTCGAGGAGGGTAAGTAGAAAAAAGCAAAGGGGAAAATTTATATATATATATATTCATATGATAATATTCCTTGGATGCCTCCTCCCCTCTCCCCCCCCCCTTCCGCCTTCTCTTTCACGCCCAAAAATTGGTGTTGGGTGAGGGATTGGTCGTCTAGAATGGCGAAGAATTATTATTTTTTTTTTGTCTAAAGTTTTCTTGTTTTTTGTTCTATTTCTTCTTCTCTTTCATCCTTTTCATTCTTTTCTTCTTCTTCTTCTTTCTTTTTCTTCTTCTTTTTCATGTCCTTTACAAGAAAAAACGAATTTTTCTCGCCACATCGAAAATCCAGTCTCGATTTTTTTCTCTCTCTCTCTCTTCTAATGGAATTTTAAATTCCTCTCAAATAAATTCACGAATTAGAATAATCCTAAAACATTTTCTCTGTAAAACAAAGCGAGGCGTTTTTAAGAAGTGATACGAAGAACAAAAAACAAAAGAAAAAAAGAAGAAAAGGCGATAAAGAGATAGGTGTGGGCGCGCATCATCACAGGTAAAATAATAAAAAAGAAAAAAAAAAAGAAATACCAATCAAGAATAGAAAACAGAAAAGAAAAGGAAAAAAAATGTAATTCCTAAAATAATTAATAAATAATAAAAAAAAGAATAAACTACATAAAAAAAAAGAAAAAAAAAAAGTAATTCCTAAAAATAAATAAAAAAAAAAAAAAATAAAAACTACAGATAAAAAAAGGAAGAAAATCCATCTAAAAGAAAGAGGGAAAAGATGGTGGACAGAAAATCTTAGAGAAATTCTTAGACATCTTCTCCTGGATGTTCTTTAGGCGGCCGGAGATGACTATCAGGAGATGATTGAAAGTTAAACCAGACTCTCCCTTGCTCGCCTTTTGAGCCGGCGGACGAGGGAGGGAGGGGAGGGGGGAGGGAGGGAGGGGAGGGAGGGAGAGGAGGGAGGAGGGAAGGAGGGAGGGAGGGAGGGAGGGAGGGAGGAGGAGGGAGGGAGGGAGGGAGGGAGGAGGAGGGAGGGAGGGGAGAGAGGAGGGAGGGAGGGAGGGAAGGGAGGAGGGAGGGAGGAGAAGGAGGGAGGGAGGGAGGGAGGAAGAGGGGGAGGGAGAGAGGAGGGAGGGAGGGAGGGAGGAGGGAAGGAGGAGGAGGAGAGGAAGGAAGGAGGGAGGGAGGGAGGGGGGAGGGAGGAGGGAGGAGGGAGGAGAGCAGGGAGAGAGGGAGGAGAGGGAGGGAGGGAGCGGAGAAAGATGAAGGAGGGAGAGGAAGGAGGACAGGAGGGAGGAGGGAAGGGAGGGAAGGACGGAGAGGGAGGGCGAGGGAGAGTGAAGGAGGGAGGAAGGAGGAGGAGGAGGAAGCGAGGGAGGGAGGGAGGAGGATGAAGGGGGGGAGGGAGGAGAAGGAATGAGCCGGTGACGAGGGAGGGAGGGAGAGGAGAGGAGAGGGAGGAAAAGGAAGGAGGGAGGAGATGAAGGGGCGGGGGAGAGGAAGGAGGTAGGGAGGGAGGGAGGAGAGAGGGAAGAGGAGGGAAGGAGGAGGGAAGTAGAGGAAGGAGGAGGGGAAAGGAGGAGGAAGGAGGGAGGGAGAGAGGGAGAAGGGAGGGAGATTTAGGAGGAGAAGGGAGGAGGGAGGTGTGAGGAGGGAGGGGAAGAAGGGAGAAGAGAGGAGGAAGGAGGGGGGGAGGAAGGAAGAGGAAGGAACGAGGGAGGAGGAAGGAGGGAGAAGGAAGGGAAGGAGGGAAGGAGAGAGGGGAAGGAGGCGAAGGAGGAGGAGGGAGGGAGGAAGGAAAGGAAGGAAGGAGGGAGGGAGAAAGGGAGAGGAAGGAAGGAAGGCAAGGAGGGAGGGGAGGGTGGAAGGAATTAAGCAGAACAGGGAGGGAAGAAGACTGGGAGTGGAAAGAAAGGGGGAGGGGAAGAGCGAGGGGAAAAAGGAGGGAAGAGGAAGGGGAGGGAGAGGAGGGAGGAAGATGGGGATGGGGGAAGGAGGAGGGAGGATTGGAGCGGGAAGGGGAAGGAGGAAGGGGGCAATAACGGCAAGGCGTAGGCTGAATGTAAGGAAGGAGAAGTGGCGGGGGAGCAGGGAAGGGAAAGGGGAGGGGAGGATATGGATGATGTGAGGATGGATTCGTGAGAGGAGAAGACCACAAAGAAGGCGGGGTATGATGTGTTAAGCGAAAGGAAGATTTGAGAAGGGTTAAACCGAAAAAGGAGGTAGATGAATGCTGCGAAAAAATGGAGAGATATGGAGCGGGGGCGGGAGCGAAGAAAGAATTGGGAAGATTGAGAGAATAGAAAAAGAAGGAAAGAAATGAGAAAGAAAATGTAAAGAGAAAAACAACACAGGCAGATAATACAAAAAATATAAAGGTTAGACAAGAAAAGAAAAAGAGAAGAAAAATGTTAAAAAAGAGAGAGGAACAACAAAACAAAAACCAAAAATGTAAAGAGAGAGAGAGAAAAAAAAAACAAAATGTAAAAGAAAGAAAAACAAAAGAAACAAAGAATGTAAAGAAAAGAAAAAACAAAAAGAAAAAAACATTAGAGAGAGAGAAAAAAACAGAGATACACAGTACAAAAAAGATAAAAGGCAGAAATAGAAATAAAAAGGCTCACATTAGTGCCCTGAGGGACGCCGGGCCAGTGACCAAGATAACATCAAGATAATATCAAGATACCGTGGCAGCCGAGGCGAAGATAACAGAACCTTCACACAAAGAATACTGGGAAATCTATTGAAAAATCAGCCATCTATCGTGACTTTAAGAGTCCTGTTGAGAGTAAGACATTTTTTGTAAAGACTAAAGTGATATTTTCTCTTTATTGATATTCTTTCTTCTCCTTTTTTTTTTTTTTTTTTTTTTTTTTTTTTTAGGGCCTAGTATTAGAGTGTAAGCAAGAAAAGATAATCGGGAAGGAATGAGAGGAGGAAAGAGAGGGAGAAGAGGGAGGTGAAAGGAAGGGAAGAGTGGGAAGGGAGAGATGTAGAGAAGGAGAGAGACAGAAAAGGATGAGGGTGAGGAGGGAAAAGGAGGAAAAGAGGAAGGAGATGAAGAGAATGAGGGAGGGAGAGAAAAGGGAGATGAGGAAGAGGAGTAAGAGGATGAAGGAGGTAGAGAGGACGAGGAGAGGGAGAAAAAGAAGAAAGAAGGAGAGGGAAGGTCAAGCGTTAAAATTGTGCGAGGTCCGTGCAATGAATATTTATATATACTGACATGCGCATACAAAGAAATAAATGCCTATCTATCAGTCTAGACATGCATATCTACCGGATACAGAGTGAGATAATGTATTACATCTATCAGATAGATAAACAGATACGCATTTACATCTGTGTATATGCATGTCCGTATGTCTATCAGCAGAGAGACGATGTATATACAAGAGACGTGATAATGGAAGAAGCAAATACAATAAC
>NW_020869586.1:162831-167831 GCF_003789085.1 Penaeus vannamei | reverse complement strand
CTCCGGGCATATGCCGTTACATTAATTAAATTTCCAATAAATCATGTTTTTTTTTTTTTTTTTTTTTTTTTTTTTTTTTTTTTTTGGCTGGAGGGGAGGGGGTGGGTGGATAGGGGGGACAGGTGGGCGGGGGGGGTTTATATATCTTCCTGCATTCGTTCGTTATCTCATTCGGTTATTTTTATTTACTTTGTCTGTGCGTTATCAGCACTTTATACCTATTCATCTCCTCCGCAGCTTGGGTTTCAGACATAAATTTCTAGAATTTTCGCAAAAAGTGTCCTTGAATAAAACAATATTGTTTGGTTTGCCTCATTGCTCTTTTTTCCTTGATGTCTGTTGTCTCTTTCTCTCTCATCTCTTTCTCTCTCTCCTTTCTCGTCTCTCTCTCTTCTCTTCTCTCTCATCTCTCTCTCTCTCTATTCAGTCTACACTCTCTCTCTTTCTCTCTTCTCTCTCTCTCTCTCTCTTCTCTCTCTCTCCTCTCTCTCCTCTCTTCTCTCTTCTTCCTCTTCTCTCCGGCTCTCTCTCTCTCTCTCGGTCTTTCTTTTTTTGGTGGTTACAATTATTTCATTCTCTGTTTTTCCTTGTTTTCTTTTTTTTTTAATTTTTCATCTTCCTTGTTCCTTTTAATTCTTCTTTTCAATGCTTTCTCCACTCTTCTACACCCCCCTTCCTCCCCGTTCCACTCCTTTACTCTTTCCTGCTACCCCCCTCCCCTATGCCGCTCTGGGTGAAGATGTCGCCAGCGCGGTCCGTCGCCAAAGAGGACGATGTTTATTGCGTCTCGTTCTCTATTACTTTCGCTGATATGTTCCGCTCGATTTTTCTAGTGATGATTTCGGGGCGGGGGGGTACATTATTCGCATGACTAAACACTCCGGGCATATGCGTTAATTAATTAAATTTCCAATAGATATGTTTTTTTTCCTTTTTTTTTTTTTTTTTTTTTTTTTGGCTTGGAGGAGGGGGGGTGGATAGGAAATGACAGGGCGGGGGGGGAGGGGTCTTTTATACTATCTCCTGGCATTCGTCGTTATCTCAATTCGGAATTTTTTTTGCTTTTGTCTGTGCGTTTATCACATTTTATACCTATTCATCTCTCAGCAGCTTGTGGTTTCGGACATAATTTCTAGAAATTTCGCGCAAAAGTGTCTGATAAACGAAATATTGTGTTGGATTTGCCTCTTTCTCTTTTTCCTCTGTGTCATTTCTCTTTCTCTGTTCTCTTTTTCTCTTCTCTCTTTCATTCCTATCTCTCTCTCTCTTTTCTCTTCTCTCTCTCTTCTCTCTTCTCTCCTCTCTCTCTCTCTCTCTCTCTCTTCTCTCTCTCTCTCTCTCTCTCTCTCTCTCTCTCTCTCTTTGTCTTTCCCTCTCCTTTACTTGTTTTTAAACTCTCTCCCTCCCATTTCTACTACTTTCTCCATTCCCCTTATTCTCTCCTTCTTACCTACTCTTTTCGTCATGCTCCCTCTCTCATTCCCTTAACTTTTTTCGACTTTTTTTTCATTCCATTATTCCTTATTTGTTATCTTCTCTCCTCCTATCCCTTTTCTTTTTCTCCTTCATTATTACACGTTCTCCCCCCATTTCTTCTTCTCCTCCTATCTCCTTTTTTCATTCATCCTTTTCTCTTTTCCCCTTCTACTCCTGCTTTATCCGACCCCCTTTTACTATCCTCTTCCTCCAACTCTCCCATTACCTTCAAGCCTTTCCTCCCTCCTCCTTTACCGTGCCTTCTTCTATTTTCCTCGCTATCTATTCTCCTTCTCTCTACCTACTTCCCGCCTTCCTCCCTTCCTTTCCTTCGTCTCGTCCTCCCTCTTCCGTCTGTACTCACCCTTTCTTCCCTCACCTTCCCTCCTTCCTCGTCTTCCTTCTCCCCAACCCTCCGTCTCCTCCTCTCCCCACCTTCTCCCTCCTTCCCCCTTCCCCCATCCCTCCAACCCTCTTCCCTTCTTCTTCCCTCCTCCCTCCTCCCTCCTCATTTCCCCACCCTCCCTCACCCTCCTTTTCCTCCTTACTTACGCCCTCCCCCTCCCCTCCTTCCTCTCCCTCTCCACCCTCCCTAGCTCCTTCCCCACCTTCCTCCTTCATCTTCTTAACCACCTCCCTCCCTCTTCATTTCCACCCTCCCTCCTCCTTCTTTCCCATTTCCCTTCCTCCCTCTTCCCACTTCCTCCTCCCTCCTTCCTCCCTCAGAGAATGGCTTGCAACAATGGCGTGTTCCTTGCACGGGAATGAAGATCACCTCAACTCCAGCCCACAATACGGCGCCCACACACAGCGAGCATTTCTCGGAATTTCCTTCCCCCCCTCCCCCCTCCTCCTCCTTTCCCCCTCTCTGATCTTCTCCCTCCTCCTTCTCCCTGTCGCTTCTCTGTCCCTTTCTCATTCTCCGCTTCCTCCTGTTTTTCCTTCCCTCTTCCTTTTCCTCCCTTTGCCCTTCCTCCTTCTCCCTGACGCTCTCCTGTCCTTCTTCTTCCCTCTCCCTCCCCCTCACCTTCCCTTCTCTTCCTATTACTTCCTATCCTCCTTACCCCTCCTTCCTTTTCCCTGACGTTACTGTCTTTTCTCCCCCCTACCTCACTTCCTTTTCTCTCCGATGCATTTCTTACCTCTTCCTTTACACTCCCTCTCCCCTGAAAGTCTTTCTTATCCTTCTCTTCTTCTTCTCCTCCCTTCTCCCTCTTCCGATCCCTCCTTATCCCCCCTTCTTTTTTTCTTGACGCTTTTCTTCTCTTCACTCCCTTCCTTTCCTCGCCCTTCCCTCCTCTCATGACGCCCTTCTCTTCCTTCCCTCCCTTTTCTCCTCCCTCCCTCTCCCTTACCCTTCTTCCTTTCCTCCTTCTTTCGCTTCCCTTCCCTGGACGCCCTGTTCTGCCCTTTCCCTCACTCTCCTGGGCCTTCTTCCCCCTTTCCTCCCTCTTCTTCCTTCCCTCTCCCTGACGCCCTTTAGTCACAATTCTATTTTTATCTATTTATCATTATTTTTTTTTTTTAATTCTCGTTTCCTCTCCAATCGCATTTTTACATTCTTCCATTCTTATATTTTGATACAGATTCGTTATTGTCCTAAGAAGTGGAAAGCTGGAGAGGGGGGGGGGGGGAAGCGGAATGGCGGGGGGAGAGATAGCGGGTTAGGGGGTGGAGCGAGAGATGGCGGGGGGGGAGGAGATGGGGAGGGGGGGTGAGGGGAGCATAAGTGCAGGCGGGGGTAGGGGTGATGGATCGGGAGTGGGGGGGCGGGGGGTAGTGGGGGGCGGTGGGTGAGGGTGGGAAGTGGGGGCGGTGGTGGGGTGGTGTGGGTGGGAAGCTGGGGCGGTGGGGGAGGGGGGAGGGGAACTCCACTAACGCTGCAAAACAAAGCCAGAGGGATTTTTGAGTCGTGGTGTGAACATTGCGTTGCCAGCCAGGGTAACGTTCATGTGCGTTGTGTGTTGCGTTAAACCAGGGTACGTTCAGCCAGCCATTGTGTGTGCGTGTAACGTTCAAGCCATGTGCGTATGTGATGTTAAACCAGGAAGTCTAGCCATGTGCCGTTGTGTGCGTTAAAACCGTAACGTTCACCATGTGCGATGTCAATGTGCGTTAAACCAGGGTAACGTTCAGCCATGTGCGTGTGTGTGCGTTAAACCAGGATAACGTTCAGCCATGTGCGTATATGTGCGTTAAACCAGGGTAACGTCAGCCCAATGGCGTGTTTGTGCGCCGTTAAACCAGAATTAACGTTCAGCCATGTGCGTATGTGTGCGTTAGAACCAGGGGGGTAACGTTCATCCATGTGCGTATGTGTGCGTTAAACCAGAGTAACGTCCATCCATGTGCCGTATGTGTGCGTTAAACCAGGATAACGTTCAGCCATGTGCTGCCAGGATAACGTCCATGTGCGTATATGTGCGTTAAAAAAGGGTAAACGTATGGTGCGTGTGTGTGTGCGTTAACGTTCATCCATGTGCGTGTGTGCGCGTTAAACCAGGGTAACGTTCAGCCATGTGCGTGTGTGTGCGTTTTCTGATCGTCTACACAGTGTACTTTATACTGACAGAACAGCGGCTATAACACGGTGGTAACGACCTTGTTTTTATTGGGAATAACATAACACGAACTTACATCCTCGTGTTTACAGTGTATGTCTAATACACACGCTCATGGACACGTACACAGACGCACACACAAACACATTCATTTGTATACATACGCGTGTCTATTTTTTTGTTGGTCTGTTTTTCAATCTATTATCTCCCTAATCTATCTGTCTATGTATCTACTTTGCCGTGTATTTATCTTTCTCTATCTATCTTCCATCTATTCACATCTACTATCTATCCATCTATCTATCTATTTATCTATCTATCTAATCTATCTATCTATCTATCTAATTAATTATCTAATCTTATCTATAATATAATATCTGTCTATCTACTTATCTAATCTATCTATCAGTCGATTCAAATCTATTCTATTCTATCCATCCATCCATCTATTATATACATTTCAAAAAACTTATGGTCCTAATCTAATCCTATTAATCTAATCTAATCTATCATATTGGCCTGTCTATCTGTTCTTATCCATCCATCTATCCCCTCTGCCTAAAATCCAATAAATTTATCTATCCTTTTAATCCAATATTCAAATTCAAGGGAATCTATCTTTTTTATCTATATTCATAAAAGGACCAAAAAACATTATTATTGTTTCATTATTAAAACATTAATTGCAACACAATTCCAGCACAACGCAAAAGGTCCTTTTTTTAAAAGCATTTAAAAAAAACATTTTCAAGTTTTTATTTATTAAAAAAAAAAAAACCGTTTAAAAAAAAAGTTTTTAAAACTATTTTTTTTGAAAATCCTTATCCATTTTAAAATTAAATTTTTTTCTATTTTTTTTAATCTAAATTCTACTGGTTTTTTTTTCTTTTTTCTTTTTGTTTTTTTCTTTTCCTGGGGTTTTCCTCTTTTTTGGGTTTTCTGTTTCCTTTTTTTTTGGGGGTT
>NW_020869586.1:160000-161286 GCF_003789085.1 Penaeus vannamei | reverse complement strand
ACAGTTTTCTAATAGTACAACCTATTACAATTTTCCCCCAATATTACACCTTATTACAAATATGTGTGTTTTTTCTTCTTTTTCAATATTATAACTTATTACGATTATTTTTTTTCTTTTCAATATCATACCTTATCACAAAGTTTTTCAATATCACAACCTTTCACGAGTATTGCTTTTAATATTACAATTTTTTTTCTATTCTCTTTTAATATTACAAGTGCAGGAAATTCGATGATTTAAAGGATTTTAAGCAACTCACATACTAAGGTAGTTCCTCTGCTTCCCTCTCACCCCGTCCTCCTCTCTCTCATTCTTTATCTTCACCTTCCTCTCTTCCCCTCTCCCTTTCCCTCCCTCTCTTCCCTCTCTCTCTCTCTCTCTCTCTCTTGCTCTCTCTCTGTCTCTGTCTCCTTTCTCTCTCTCTCTCTCTTCTCCTCTCTCTCCTCTCTCTCTCTCTCTCTCTCCTCTCTCTTCTCTCTCTCTCCCTACCTCCTCCTCCTCTCTCTTCTCTCTCTTCTCCTCTCTCTCTCTCTCTCTCTCTCTCTCTCTCTCTCTCTCTCTCTCTCTCCTCTCCCTCCCTCCTCTTCTCCTCTCCTTCCCTTCCTCTTCCCTCCCTCCCTCCTCCCCTCCCCTCCCTTCCCTCTCCCCCTCTCGCTCTCTCTCTCCCTCTTTCCCCTCCCCCTTTCTCTCTCTCGGCGGTTCAGAAGAGAAGAGAAGGCAGCTTCGGATTCCAAACGCGATTTTATTTTCGAGTCTGAGGGTTGAGGGCGGGAAGGAAGCCCCGAAGATGAAAACAACTTGGGTCTCATCTTTCAAGATAAATCAGATTTGTGTGTCGTGGGCGTTTTTTTCCGTTTCTTATACGTTTTCTGTGCATTCAGGTGTTATATGGTGTTGGGTGTAGGTTGGTGTAAGCAGATACATGCATATATTCTTGCATAATGCATGGACACAATATATATATGCAATATATATGCAATATATATGCAAACATGCTTATACACACATATATGCATACATGTATGTATACCTATATATGTGTATATGCATACATGCATTCATATATGCATATATACATACATATATACATATATACTTACATACCAACCCACACACATACATACACACATAGATACATACCCGCACAGATACAAACATGCATACACATATACATACATACACACATAGATACATACCCACATAGATACAAACATGCATACACACATACATACAGACACACATATATACACACTTACAGACGTACATACAAACACACACACATG
>NW_020869586.1:140000-150000 GCF_003789085.1 Penaeus vannamei | reverse complement strand
AACAGCTATAACCTAAAGCCCTTATGACGGGATCGCCCATACGCTTATTAAGGGCAGACAGTAACTGGTGGTTCTCAGGTGCGAATTACAGGGTGGCTTTCCTCTACACCCTCAGAGACAAACCAAGTTGCTCATCCGCCTACAGGTTTCGTCGTTGAAGAACACGTGTGTGGAATTCATGATGAACAGATTGCAGCAGGAACAACGAAGGGAAGGGCAAGAAAACACACGAATATGCTGAAGGCCTTTTCGCTAATCCGAAAAGCGAAAAGGCCTTCGGCATATTCGTGTGTTTTCTTGTCCTTCCCTTCGTTGTTCCTGTTACCACCTACAGGCATACCGCTCAGCACGGTAAATATATATGAATGTGTGCATACAAACATGTATATATATATATATATATATATATATATATATATATATATATATATATATATATATATATATATATATATATATATATATATATATATATATATATATAGGGGTGGCCAACCAGTCGATCACATGCCTGTTTTAAGTCGATAACACTATTGTACAAGTGTAATAGTTACTGCAAAAAATATTCTCTCTCTCTCTCTCTCTCTCTCTCTCTCTCTCTCTCTCTCTCTCTCTCTCTCTCTCTCTCTCTCTCTCTCTCTCTCTCTCTCTCTCTCTCTCTCTCTCTCTTCTCTATTCTCTCTCTCTTCTCTCTCTCTCTCTCTCTCTCTCTCTCTCTCTCTCTCTCTCTCTCTCTCTCTCTCTCTCTCTCTCTCTCTCTCTCTCTCTCTCTCTCTCTCTCTATTTCGAGTGGGAGTAAGATGTTACACTGTTACAGTTACATTTATGGAATATGTTTGAATCTTATGCTGGTAGATCGCATCAGGGTAACTGTAGAAAATGTAGATCATATCCCACAAAAGAAATGATAACAAGAATGATAATGATAATGATGATAATAATAAAAATAGTAATAGTTATGATAATTATGATAATCATTATTGTCATTATCATCATTAGTAGTAGTAGTAGTATCATGATCATTATTATTACAGTTATTATTATTACAATTATCATTATCATCATCATTATCCGTTTTCTGATTATAGTTGTTTTTATTATTATCATTGATACTATTACTAACATCAGTATCACCGTCGTCATTATCACCATTATCATTATCATTATTATTACTGTTACTAATGTTATCATCACTATTAGCATCTTGGTTTTCATTATCACCATTACTATCATTAAAATTACTGTCATCGTCGCCATTATAATCATTATCATCATCATCATCATTGATAAATATCATTAAGATTAACATTATCATTATTGACATTATAATCATTATCATTATCACTACTATCATTGTTATCATTACTATTATTATCATTGCCATCATTATCATCATCATTATTGATATTATTATTGTTAAAACATTGTTATCATTATTGTTATTACTATCGCTGTTACTATTATAATTACTGTAATTACTAACATTATTACTATCATCATCATTATCATTATTGTTAAAAGTTTAAATGTTATCATGATCATAATCAATATCAACTAGAGGAGTCATTCAACACAATCAAAATAATTCCAAAGAGGAAATATATGAATCATATACAAAATAATGATCTAAATGCCTAGATCCGAAAATATTTTCTGTAAAGTGATATTTTCCTGAACGATATTTGATAAATAAGGAAAAAATATAGGCTCGTAGATAGGAAAGTGAAAGATTGATATTTACGTATCACATAATATGAAAAAATATAGCTTATAAATCTACAAGAAAACACTCTTTTAAAATATTTTGCTTGTGTAATATCATTTATATATTTCAAAATACTATTGAATATTCTAAATTGTCTTAAAAATCTATTTTAGATATCAATTAATGATAAATAAACATCACAATCCGGAGTTAAAATCCCGAGTGTGTTTTGTCGTCTGAAGGAAAAGCCGTAAACCCTGATAGCACAAGCGACTATATTTAACCGATAAAAGAAGCAGCAGAAGTTGATAACGTATAGTCTTTTCTCTAAAAGGCTGAAACCTTCTATTAACAGCAAAAAGGAGGACAAACCGAAGGAGAAGAGGAAAAAGAAGGAGAAGCCCAATGACTCCCAGGAAATAGCTCTTAAGAACTTTAAATCACAGGAATAATGCAGATTTTAAGACGGACGGAGGCTGTTCTGAGCAGGCTAGGCCGTTCTTCGCCCAGATGGACACACAAGAGGAGAGAAAACCAAGGAAGAACGGACATAACAAGGAGATTCGTGAACACTTGGTCTCCTTTGGCCTCGGCTTTCAACGCGAAACCGAATAAGCTGTTGAGTCTTCACTTCACGAAGGGGGCGACGGTAAGCGGGGTTGCTAAGGGGGTTTGGGGTTATTTTGGGGTGGTTTTAGGGGCAGAATAGTGTTATGTGGCTCAGGGTTTTGGGTGGCAAGAGTGTGTTTGTCTTACCAGCTGATAGATCAGTAGATTTATCATTCCAAGCTCTATCTTATCAGAGTGTATATGGTTGAGGTTTGTTGTCCTTTGCAGGAGCATGTAGAATGGAGACCACACTAATCTGCTGATGTTATTATGCTCTGGACAACTGCCACAATTTTTTTTATAATGCAGCATAGTCTAATCACAATAGAGCATTACCTAGCTGATGGAAAAGGGGACTTGGCTATGCCCTCTTTACAAGAACCTCTATATGGAAATATACAATGAAGGAATGTGTGAAAAGACATGGAAATGTAGCTTTGGAAGGAAATATATATTTGAGAAAAAGAAAGATGGTTCATGGAATTTATTGTCATTATCCTGAGTATCCCATATTACTGTTCATTGATATCAGTATTCCTCTTTTTTTATTTATATACTTGTATTTCTCCTTACTTATTCTTTGATTTTTTTCCCCTTGATCTAAGACATTTTCCATGAATAATTGTCTTTGTTTAATTTCTCCATCAAGTTCCAAGACTGTGTAATAAAATTAATCAGTCAAATTATTGTTCAGATGAAATCACAGGTGCCTTTATTGGAGGAGATGATTTATTATTTCAGTAATTTGTGTCATTCAGGTAGGCATTGTTATCATTAGTAGCAGTTATAGTAGTTTGATATCATTTTGTTTTATGTAAAGTTACTTTATTCTCATTTTCTATTCTTTTTCAGGGCTTGTTTGGCCTCCCAGAGCTGAATGAACCTGAAGGTTTCTATTTGCTCAAGGAAAATGCAGTACGTGAAGCAGAGTCTTTGGTGGCCGAGTGCTGCTCTCCAGAAAGATCACGTAAAATGGTGGAGGTAGGAAGTTGATTTTGATATGGACGCACTGTTATTAATTATTCTAGAAAGCTGTGAAATGACAATAGTAATTCTAACATAAGAAAGATTGTATCAGCAAAGTAATTTTACCTGGATATACTATGCAAGGGAAAAGTGTCTGTGTTAGTCTATTGCCCCAGGAAACCATTCACAGCCATGGTTGGTTGGTTAGTTGGGTGGTTGGGGGTCCCCAGGCTACCCCTTTATAAGAAGCTGTCAATGTGCATGTAGGTGACCACTCTCATCTGCACACTCCATAAGTGGTGGGAGAATGTTATGCTGTGGCATTGTCTGTCAACTTTCCAGACTGCACACTCATCGAGGGAGTTCATCATTGTGTGGGTGGATGAAAAGTTGGTTCTGAGGGTGTTATCTAGTCTATTTCTAGCCTATGAGTTGAGTGAGAGGTGTTGATGAAAGGCATGTGGGTGAGTGCTCAAGGCAATGTGTTTCTGTAAAGTGAAGGCAGTGAATGACCAAGTATATTTTATGTGCCTCTATGTAGCAAAGCTTATTTGATGTAGTGTTTATGTAAGTGTTTTGTTGATAGGGTTGTATGTATAATATCCTTGGGTTAATTGTAGCTGTGTTGATATAGAGACACATGGGCAAAAAATGACTTCCAACTCTAGCTAGCCAAGCAAGAAATTCTAGGTCTAGAAATTTATATTCGATATTTTAGAATTGACATTCAATTTCTCTGAAGTTTATTTTCTATTCTTAGTAGACAGTGATTATAGATGGCCATGACTACATGATTACAAATTGCCATCTAGAAATAAGGAGTGTTGAAATTTATGTTCTCTATATGTTCTATGAGTGTACTGTGTTGCATGTTGACTTCTCATGTCATGAAACAATGATACTCATGGTTATTGACTAAGGTCAAGTCACTTTGTTAAATTTACTCTTTTTAGAATATATATGAAGGAATTTTTACACTAAGTCTCACAGCACCAGTGTTAAGAAATTTAGAAAAACTGCTAAAGGGCTCAAGTTCTTAATTACTCTAGCTGTATAAGGAAAGTAGAAAGATTGATGATAAGAACTATGTTGGTATCTAATATGGCATTTAGCTTAGATGTAAGAGCAGGTGGGACAGGTGTGCCTGAATCTCTTCTTTTTATTGGTGTATTATTCATCAACTTTATCTTTTATTTTTTCCAGGTCTTTGACCACCTTTCTGACACTCTCTGTCGTGTTGCTGATTTGGCTGAGTTTATCCGCATGGCACACCCTCAGGCCCGCTACTCCCATGCTGCAGAGGATGCAAGCATCGCCATAGGTGGACTTGTTGAACAGTAAGTCCAGGGCAGATTTTTCTCTTGTTATTCAAAAGTTTCCTTTATCCCCCTCTTTAATCCTTACCTCTTTCTTTTAATCTAGAGGTAATGATTTTATAATGAACGAATACTATATCCTCATTCCTCTCCATATCTCAATACAGATTTCCTTCTTATCTGATCCAGGTTAAATACTCACCGACAATTATATGATAGTCTGAGGGAGGTTGTAAAGAACGGTGACATTTTCCCAACCACAGATGTTGATAGGCATGTGGCCAAGCTCTTCCTCTTCGACTTTGAGCAGTCAGGTTGGTTTTCTCCTTTTGGTATAGGGTTAGCTTAGGCTTACTTCATAGATATAAGAAGAATGATAAAGATTTGTGGTATTGTTTATCATTGTGATTAGATTATGTTTAATATTTTTCTCTTTGATACATGTTTATCCATACAACAGACACATGCATACATATATATTCATTATCTAACCCAGCTCTTTCCAAACTTCATTCCCTATTTCATCCCCTCACAGGTATCCACTTGGACGAGGCCAAGCGATGCCGTGTGGTATCCCTGAACGAGGCCATCCTCACCCTCGGGCAGCACTTCATGAATGGCTCCCTCCAGTCCCGAGCAATTCCCAAGAAGAAGCTGCCCGAGTCCATCCGCCAGCAGTAAGTCCTTAGAAATTGGGGTGTCAGTGGCTATATTCGAAAAGTGTATGGATGTGTAGATTATTTTTATGGACTATATGATGAAAAAAAAAAATCTTTCTCTCTTCTGCTTCTTGTTATGGCAGGCAATTATGGGAAGTTTATAAGTGTTCTTTTTTTGTTGTTGTTTTTTTTCCCTAGGATTACAAATCAAACATATGTAAGTCAGTAGTTTTTCTTCTTCTTCTTTCTTCTTTCTTTTTTCAGTGCACAACAGTGAAAGAAAACGTTTTCATAGCAGATGTTTTCTTTCTCATTAGACTTCAAAACTGTCATTTCACTTTTTGTACGAGCATATTCAGATTTTTGCTTGTGTTTGTTCTGTCCTTAAGCACAGTGTGTTCTGATATGAGGTTGATAATAACATTCTATCCGATATCATAGTGTTTTATGATAACTTGCTTAAATATTCATATGCTCCTTCCCATCTTTGCTGAACAGCTTTGCCATAGATGGGGACAACATAGTGGTAACAGGCCTGTATGCAGATGCCCACATGGAGATCACAAGGGAGGCGGCGTACAAGATCTTCCTACACCCAGACCAGCACCAGGAGTACCTTCTGACAGAGCTGCTCACCAGACGGCACGAGATGGCCACCATATGCGGCTTCAAATCATATGCCCACAGGTTAGTGTTGTGTTAGGGATGGCGAGATTGACTGGAACACTTATGAAAATGGTATTATATGTTAGAATTTATATGTAAATAGTTATTATATTGTGAGCTAGGATTATGAGGAGTTTGAATGTCTTTTTTATACACCTTTTTCTGATGTGTATTAGTGTTATTTTTGGTAGCTGTGGCATATATATATAGTGGCACCAATGCTTGAAGGACCATTTAGGCCATTCTCCATTTCTTCCACTTTTTAGCTATTTATATTTGATTTTATTGTTGGTAAATTTCCTTAGAATTTTTATTACTTGAAATGTAAATTTTTCTTTCTTTCTTCTTTTCTCTATGGTTTTGTATATAAATGATATTTCCAAAATCATATCATTATCAAATAATATCATTATTATTATATTATGATTAACTGTCTGATAGTCATGTCCACTCCCTTTCCCAGAGCCGTCAACAGCAGCTTAGCCGAGTCTCCCGACCTCGTGCTGAACTTCTTGAAATTGGTGTCAAAAGAGGTGAGGCCCTTAGCCAAGGAGGACTTCAGGGAGATGGAGAAGATGAAGAAAGAACAATACAGATACTCGAGGGTAAGCCATCATCATTGTTGTTTCTTTTTTACCCATTATTTAGAAAACTTGTTCCAAAGTTTGTTTTTCTTTCTTTCGTTCTTTTTTCTTTTCTTTTCTTTTTTTAAGCTGAAAAAATTCAACTTAGATGTCCTAAAGAACACAGGACTGTAGTTTACTGTATGTTTGTTTGTTTGTTTGTTTTAAGAATAAGTCAATAGATTTATTTTGACTATTACAGTTATCATATCAACACTACCCTCCTGGAAGTAAAAGGAACAAATAGACCAGTTTATAAGTCAATTAATAGTAAGTGATAAATGATAGACAAATAAGATAACACAAATAACAGCAGTGAATGAATATCTAAATAAATAGGATATATATGATATTTCAGATTAAAGGAAACTCTTAATGTTAAAACAAAATGCTTTTACAGGACCTAGCTCCCTGGGATGTGCCTTACTTCACCGGCCAGGCAAGGCAGAGTAAATTCTCCATGAGCGGAGGTGATCTCGCACCGTACTTCTCTTTAGGGGCAGTCATGGACGGGCTCAGCAGCCTGCTTCGGAATCTGTATAACGTCTCTCTCAAAGTGCAGGAGCCGTTACCTGGGGAACTTTGGACCAACGATGTCTATAATAAGCTCTGGTGGGTATGTGTGTGTGTGTGTGTGTGTGTGTCTGTGTGTGTGTGTGTGTCTGTGTGTCTGTCTGTCTGTCTGTGCATGCATAGGTAGAATGTGAAATATATTTAAAAAGTATTATTAAAAGAGGTTATTTGTTACAAAATATTGATTTGTGTTCTCACAATATTTGTGAATTACACTGATTTAATTTTTGAAACCTTATCATTACTCACTTATTGATCAATCTACTTATCTACATGTAGTAACACTGCAAAAACTCAGATGATAGTAACCGTCCTTTCCCTCAAATCATCTCCTTAAAACCACCCCTGCAATGCGAAATCAACACCCCTTTCCTCACTCAAACTCTTACCGCTCTCACTTCCTCAGTAATGCACGAAATGGAAGGCCTCTTGGGCTACATCTACTGCGACTTCTACGAGCGCATCGGCAAGGCCCACCAGGACTGCCATTTCACCATTAGGGGCGGGAAGCTGCTCCCTGATGGATCATATCAAGTAAGTGCGCCAAAGAGTATATACATGTAAGTAGTGTAATATATATTTTTGGTGACTGACTAATATATAATTAGGCTTTGTATAGGAATATTGTTTGTGCTCTATTCAAGATTCTTTTTTTTTTTTTTTTTTTTTTTTTTTGTGGGATGTGTTAATGTTGTTATTGTCATTATTGTTATGGTTATTTTTGTTTTTTGCTGTTATTATTATTGATATTATCGTTATTATTATTGTTGTTTTTATTTCCACTGTTGTTATGAGATGTTTAAAATCATAAATTTTGGAAGTGTTTCCATATCATCAGTAAACTGTCACAGCTAAAATATTTTAAGATATGTATGATAGTCTAATTGTAGCTTGTATTATTGTATGTTTATTTTGTTGTACTTATTTTTGCTGTTATTGTCATTTTAGGATGTGATTGCTGTCATTGTCATTGATATTACTGGATGTTATTGTGGTTCTTACCAGTATAGTTATGATTATTGATATTGCAGATATGATTTAGCTTTTATGATTGTTATTATATAATCTTGTTGTATTTCTTCTCATTATTATTAGTAGTAGTGTAATTGTTATAATGATTATCAATATTGTTATCATCATTATTATTTTGATTACATTTATAAGGATTATCATTATTATAATTACATTTATGATGATTATCATCATTATCATCCTCACTCTTGTCCCTCCAGGATCCTATTGTGGTTCTCCACCTGAACCTGCCTGCTCCCACCTGGTCAACGCCCTCTCTGCTCACGCCCGGCATGGTCGAGAATCTGTTCCACGAGATGGGTCATGCTTTGCACTCCATGCTGGCAAGGTCAGAAGGGCTGGTTTCTGTGTGTGTGTGTGTGTATGTGTGTGTGTTTCTGCCTATTTGTTATTAAAACATTGTTTTCTGTACTTAAAAAAAAAAAAAAAAAAATTCTTATTGCTATTTCTGGTTGAGTATCATTAGTAACTATACTCTTTATTACAATAATTATTTTATATGGTCTTTTTATTATTATCATCATCAATATTATCATTATCATTCCCATAACATATCCACTCCACAGAACACAGTATCAGCATGTAACGGGAACACGCTGCAGCACAGATTTTGCAGAAGTTCCCTCGATCCTGATGGAGTTTTTTGCCATGGACCCCAGAGTCCTGCGCACTTATGCCCGCCATTACAAGACGGGAGAGCCCATCCCTGACAAACTGCTTGAGAAATTGGTTGCATCTAAGTCTGTGTTCGCTGCCTCAGAAATGCAGCTGCAGGTATAGTGTTGTTGCGTGTGTTAAAGATCTGAATGTGTGATTAGTGAAAGGATTCGTACCTCTGATTATTTCTTGTCCGAATTTTAGGTGTTAGAGTGGTATTAAATTGTGAGAACAATCCTAATCTGTGGTGCTGGTTCTGGTTACTTTCTGGTACAGCCATCACAAAATCTGATGCAGATTTCAATGCAGTTTTGGAATTCCTGATATTCAGGTTCTGTAAAGTGTTAGTTGGCAATAGTATTCTGAATTTATTTACAGGGATTAAGTTTGAATGCATTAATTTTATGTAGTAGAAAGTTTTGTGGTATGTTGCTTAGTGCACTAGAATTGTATCTTATTTTAATATTCCTTTGTATCATTTTTTTTTATCAGTCTACTTCTCTGTCAATCTATATTTGCATGTAGTGAATAGCTGTAAAAACTTGGTTAATATGTCTTTACATTTTTATTTATATTTGTTTAAAGGGAAAAGTAGGAATTACACATATTTTAATCTATTTTGCAACAAAAGGATATATCCAAATACATTATTTTGCAACAAAATGATGATCAGGTATTTTCACTTTTCTGTCTTTATGATTAGCATTTCAACAAAAACAAAAAAAGTTTATAATAAAACTTATTTTCCAGACCTTCTACTCTATGCTCGACCAGCGTTACCACAGTGAAGAACGATGGGATTCAACTACAACCACAACACAGATATTAGAGAAAGTGCAGAATGAATATTATGGGCTTCCATATGTCCCCAATACTGTTAGTAAACTTTGTCTCCTTTACTTATTGTGTATCGTATTGTATGGATTGGGCCAGAATTTGTTTTCTTGTATCGTACTTATTTGACTTCCTTTTTGGGGATTTTTTTTTATCTCTATCAGTAGAAGTGATTATGCAGTGGACCTGCATTAATCTAAAGGAACTTGTTGATTCAGTTATACGTGTTTTAGGTGTGTTTTCACTCTTAAACTTTTGCAGAAATGGTAAGGAACTTTAACAGATTTTTTTATTATTATTATTCAGGCTTGGCAACTGAGGTTCGGTCACCTTGTTGGCTATGGAGCAAAATACTACGCT
>NW_020869586.1:125000-127500 GCF_003789085.1 Penaeus vannamei | reverse complement strand
TTACCTTCGGCATTGCACTAATCCTTGCTGACCAGTCACCCCCATGCTGACCCCCTAGTCTCTTGACAAAACTTGTCTGCAGGATAACACTCTTGTCGATGATCTTCTGAATCCCTACATTCCTGCCGTCGTGCACTTCCCACCCATATTTAGGCAAGTCATCAGCCTGGTCACACCAATGCCTGTAAGGCAACCGAGATACATCAGCACTATCCTGTGTGAAATCTAGGAATACAATCCATGCAATGCATTTCTGATCTTAATGCAAAATCTAAATAAGACTGCAATGGACATCCTTAATCACAATTATGCTTAGCTAGACTCTGTGTAGCAATGCCAGATGTTATGAGTACCTACTCCAGTTATTTGAGAAAGAGCAATGAAGCAAAGTAAAAATGAAACAGACGAAGTCTCTCAACTGATATTATACTCTTACAGATTTTAAGTATATATTTATCAAAAGATAGATAAATAATAAATTATCAGTTAATCCAAAGATAACAAGGAACCATCTATAAAGTCACTCATACATAAGACTTCACTTGTACACTTTCAAAATAATCGTCATAATATTATTGGTGATGAATAGGGTCTGCTAATATTATTATAAATTCACACCTGTTATCAGGCTTTTTGTACGTTTCATGTCTGAAACGTGTGACCTAGTATGCTTCTTCCAAAAGTTTTTTATTGCAAGAAAAAAAATTCATCAGTGTAACATTTGTGAGACAAAGAATATCTAGATGTATAACCATTTCTTTTTAATCTCAATATTGAAAAAGATGAATGTCATACAAAACCATTCTGTATCATGTCATCACAAGATCATATTCTTAAAAAATAGTGACAATTCCAAATAAATTACAACTGTCCTCAAAATGAACCCAAAAAAATAATACCTAACAGCCAGCATGTTATTTTGGAAGTGTCCGGGCACAAACCACATGAGGCCCGTGACAATGGACGCCGGGTGCCTTACTCTTGTCCCAAAGTACACTCCTGGCCTGTATGTTCCCCAGTACCTCTCGGGAGACTCCAAGCCTGACTTGACCACAACCTGTTGACAAACAGATGATTATTGTATTTGGTTTGAGGAAGATGCAAAGTGAATATGTTATTCCTATGAATTTTTGAGCAAATTTGTTTTTTTGTATTGAACTTTTAACATTTTCACAACTATCTCTTCCTCCTTCTCTCTTTTTTTTTTCTTTGGGGGGGGGGGGTCTCCTTCTCTCACTTCATCTTATTTTCTCTATCACTTTACAGTTTCTAAGACACTTATTCAAACCTTCCACTTAGAAATACAATTCCACTTGTACGTCAACAAATAACAATCACCTTTGCAGCTGATATAGGGGTATTGATCCTGGTTTCCATATAGCCTATGTAGAGGAAATACGCCACGGCCAGTATCACAATTCCTGCAAAACTCATGTAGAGCAGCGCGGGGCACCAGCCATTGCTCCCAGACCTGTGTCTGCGCTTCGCCTCCCTCCTCGACGAGCGATCCGAGTTACATAATCCTCTGGCATCATCTAGCATGGTGAGATCCTGTTGCAGACTGTCACTGGCTGGCAAGTGGCCCCTTCCTCTGCGTTGGCGCGCCATCTGCAGGGGTTTGTCAAAAGTTAGGCAAAATGGACATCAGAGGAAGGATTATCATGTGAAAAATTGGCTTAATCTGTACCACAAACAAATGTATTGAAATGCAAAAATGATGAAAAATTCAAGGGAATTCCAATATTTCATTTATATTTTCACTTCTTTAAGTTAAAAAACATCACAGCTTAATACTTGGAAAAGTAAACAGCAAAAATCACACAAAATAGTAAAATGAAACCATAAACAAGTGACAAAATAGGAAAGCGTAAACAGCAAAACGTTACAAGAAACGGGTAAACACGAGGCAAAACAGACAAAAAGTATCCCAGGAACATTGCATACAAAGAAACAAAGAAATCCTAAAGACAACTGAAACCAGGAAAGAAGTTAGAAGGATTCCAAATGTCCCGAGGCTTCCATTAAAACACCGTCAGAATAAGCAGACCAGGATCAACAAACAGAATGAAAAATCACAGCGAATTCCCTTACGTCATCTGGGTCCGTATTTGCGTCAATGTTGATACGCTGCATTTTCTATCTTGACAGTTTCCTTCTTCTGAGGATATTGATAAACTAAAGATATTCACTTCAAATACATTAGTTGATGGACAAGTTTCTTTCATCTAGCTTTTGGTCATTATAACAATTTAATGAGCAATTTCGAAGGTAATCTATCATATTATATTTTCCAAAGAACGATAAACTACTTTTTTTTTTATATACTTATATAATATACCTGGCCAACATCTTGAGAAATACAATAACATGAATTCAACCTTTTTCTGATCTATTCCCGTACCCAAATCATGTCGGATTTTGTAATTAGTTCTCTTCTGAATATATTTCTTGTGTTTTAATATTATATATCTACAATGACATACAGTTCCTGGTAAGAGGC
>NW_020869586.1:102500-115000 GCF_003789085.1 Penaeus vannamei | reverse complement strand
CAAAGTACAAAAGCTTTGCATAGAAAAAGAATTAACAGCCTTCCAAAGCCCATTTCTGAGCCCCAATGATGGAGATATAACAAGCGTTTTTGGACAGAGAAAAACAGAGAATTAGTCCACAGCTGAGAGTGAGGTAGTTTATCATGAATAGAGTATTACAAATGCTACTACATATGATTCTGGAGAGAAAAGTGATGGAATTTCTTTAAATAATATGCATAAATTGAGAAAAAAAAATTGAATTAAAATTTGCAATATGACATATTTAAGCAGGACTGAAGCCTTCTAAGAGATGCCAGATGCCACTTATATCTGTAAATAAAGCTTCCGAGTTTGGAATCAAAGTACCAATGAAAAAACAAAAGAAAAAAGCATGAAAATTCAAACCCTGTAATAAGAAACCATAGAAAATTTATGTAATTTCTTAAATGAAAATGTGAAGATGAAGTCTCACTGTTACATATTTTTTTGAGGAGGTACAGTACCAACACCACATTTAAAATGACTACAAATTGTAAATGATTTGACACTGTCCAAACTTTAGAATTCTTAGGTCAGAAAACTAATAAAAGTAATATCTTCCTATATTTCCAATTGCTGAAATACCAGTGAATCCAAAATCTATTACTTATAATGAAAAACGATAAACTTCTATACAAAAAGAGAAAAAAAGAGAAAAGTATTAAACTTTGACGTAGGTACGAGAACAGAAAATCATATATATATCTATAAAAAAAAAAACATTCTTCAGCCTAAAATATCTATATCATCCTCTTCCTCCTCCTCTTCCTTTTTTTTGGGTGTGTTGCACGGCTCGTTTGCAGATGCAGATAAGGTGACCACCTCCTCTCTCTCAAACAGCCCGCTTCTCCTCTCCTTCATTAGCTGACGGTATTCTTTTCTGGATCTGGTTCGTAGCTGCAACAGTTCTGTGGTATTGCACTTCTGCCGGATCATGAAAAGAGTATTTTAATAATTTTATTTTAGTGATGTGATGTTTTGGGATGTTTATGTATGCATTTGTGTTGGAAGGTGAGAGTGAACAAAAGACATTCTAAGTTAGAAGGACTGCTATCTAATACCAATAACTTCATACTGTTGACCTAAAAATGGATGAGAAAGGGGGAATACCTAAGCAAGAAATAAAAGAGGCAAGCAACTTACCCTTTCAGAGCTCTTGCTAAGCTGCTTCGGTGGCGACAGTTTGACCTTAGAACCCTTAGCAAGTGACGACCAGCACTTGCCCACCAGAGGTCTGGCTTGCGGGGTCTTCACAGGGGACTTCTTGGTGGACAGAGACTTGCTTCCCAAGTCCCAGCCTTGCTTACGCCCCTCTCTGCCCAGTGGCAATTTTGCCTTCTCCTTGGCGAAGTTGTGCCACTTCTCCTCCTTCAATAGTTTTTTGTTTTTCTTTGCTGTTGATTTCTTTTTCTACAAGTGAAAGTGTGAATGACGATTATGCTTTCTGGTTGATCAGTCTAGAATTTCCATTACTATTCTGACAGTATTTTAACAACAAAATCGTAATATCAAAGCCCACAACTTTCAAGAACACTACATAATTCCTACCACACAAACTCCTGCCTCACCTTACTACTGCTCACTTCCAGGTTGGGATCAGAGTCTGTTGGACAGTCCAGCCCACGCAGGAAACGTCGGAGAGTTTCAAGCTTCTTGTCGTCAAGGTTGATGGTCCACTCCATGTCACCATAGCTCAGTGGGGCAGAAGGCAATGAACCTGGCTCTAACAGGACCATCAGGTCTAGTCTTTCTCTCACCCCCAAGCACTGAGACAAGACCATTTCTAAGCCTTCTCCTACTGCCCTCTGCTCACTGTCACTCAACTCACTCCTGTTAAAAAATGCAATCATTACAAAAAATTACTTTCATTTTATCACTGAAGGGAATATTACTAACACATCAATTTGTTTCAACTCTCAAAAAAATCAAAATAAGTAAGTCCTCACCATTTAACATTGCTGTCCAATATATTGACAACCTTCTTGCTCGGTGAAAAGCTGTTCTCTTTGGTGTACATCTTGGCCGGACGTGAAGCCTCTGAAGTTAGACTAATGGGCACAGGCGGGCTGACACCCGAGGCAGTCATCTGATGCAACTGGGGCGACAGGGGACTCCTCCGACTCTTCTTGCTCTTTTTGGGACTCGACCCCTCACGACTCGAGGAGTCTCTGTTCCCATCATCTTCCCTGGGTAATCTCCTGCTATTTGTCTGTACTGAGGAATTTCCTCCATCCTCTACCTTTGAAATTAAGGGCTGCTGAATTACCTCAGCTCCAGGCGAGGGTAATCTCTGACACAAGGATCTTGACTCGCCAGCTGGCTTCAGGGGCGAAGAGGTGGACAATGGAAGCGTATTCACCAGAGGCTCTTCCTCCAACATGGTCATGGAATGGTCAGGTGAACGAGGGATGGAGTATGACGTGATGGTGGATGATGATGAGGATATGTCCGATGCAAATGAAATGTTGCTTGCACTGTCCTGCAGAAAGCTGAAATCATTGTCCTCAAAGGGCTGGTTGTCAGCCAAAGAGAGCAAGTCAGCATCTTCTGAAAATACAGAAAATCATCTGAAATTAAGGTTCTTTCATCTTATTTTTGTTGGCTTTCATTTTTGAAATTATGAAAAAGAAGAAGTGGGAGGAGGGAGAAATGGAGGATAAGGAAGAGGAAGAGAAAGAAAGAAGATAAATAAAGATTCAAAGAAAACGATTAAAAGTGAATATATCTTATCCCACAAATCATTTCTCAGTAATATGTCACCTTTCTTCTGAGCAAACTAATTCCACTTACCCCCAAAGTAATCGCCCAAGTTGGCCTGGAAGAGGTTGGCATCGAGGTGCTGGGCGTCATCCCACAAGAAGAGGTTGTCATCTGCGAGGCCTCCATACGGACTGAAAGACGAACTGCTGCTGCTGCCACTGCCCGACATCCCACTCTCGACTCCAGACGAGCTCTCCCAACTGCAAGCAATTTGCAGGATTTAGAAATTTACTTAGGAGGATTTTATAGATTTAGAATTTATTTAGGAGGATTTTGTAGATTTAGGATTCTATTTCATAGGATTTAGGGTTTGTAGGACTTTTTGTATGATTTAGGATTATTCAGGGTTTATAGGATTTTTGTACAGCTTAATAGGATAAAGGGATTGCAGGATTTTCATAGGATTTCATATACAGTTAATGACATGGTCTTCTTCTCATGAAATCAGTGTATCCTTTCAATGATGTTTTAGCTGGAATATTATGAATATGACTATACTCCATTAATAATAGGCTTCTCCTAAGTACAAATTCAACCCCTTTCAAGCATGGCATCCAACACACAATGTCAACAGCAAAATCACACAATCCAATCTCTGGACATGTTTTATATTGTTCCTATCACACTGCACAAAATAGAACTGTCTCTATTATACACCATGATGCAAAAAAAAAAGGACACTGCATTTCTTCTGCTTACTATAATAATCCATAATCAGATGCTATTACAACCCCATCACAACCATCCCAATCACTTCTTCACTCGAGAATATTTTCAAACACCACCTTTCCCTTCATCATATGTCACAATACCTTTGCAATCACTCATCCAAGCCACTTCACACACACAACTCCCAAGGAACAAAATTTACAGAACAGACAGCTAGCAAACTCTTACCCACCAGCACCTCACACCAAACACAAAAATAACGAGGAATGCAATCCTATGCTGTCCCTTAAACAGGGGTACTTAACGCAATACACAAAAACAACAAAGAACGACAATCACACACCACCGTCTCTTACCCTGTTTCAAACATGTCTGAGGTATTCATGGTACCCAGGTGGAGCTCGGGCGACAGTGGAGGGTCGTTGTCCACCCCCATGTCCATGAAGCTTAGCCGGGAAACCATCTGTAACAAAGAAAATCCATGATAAAGAAGTAATCTAGGAATGAAAAGTGAAAAAATGAAAAATCTGAATGAGAGTCCGGATTAAAAAAAGGAAAGAAAGTGTAAAAATGAAAAACACGAGCCAAACTTCGTAACAAAAAAGTGAAAGAAAATGTAGAAATGAAAACTCCGGGCCAAGCTTCATAATAACAAAGTGAAAAAATGGGAAAGAATGAAAAAATTGAGGCATTTTTCAGATTAAAATTCAATTAAAGAAAGCAGAAAAATAATTAAAATGAAAACAATTGATAAACATGTAAACTTTTTGTTCACTTGCCACTGCCATATGATCTGCACCGCTGTCAGTGTTGCCGAAATCTCTATTAAGTTTTTTAAAGATCGCTGCACAAATGAAGCATATCTTCCTAACCCCTTACCGGGGGCATGCCCCCGGACCCCTTCCCTAGGGTATTTCCCTACCGGAGGCAAGCCCCCAGACCCCCTTCCCTGAGGTATTTCCCTACCGGAGGCAAGCCCCCAGACCCCCTTCCCTGAGGCATTTCCCTACCGGGGGCAAGCTTCCGCACCGCGTTCCCAAAAAAATCTTAGCTTACTTTAAAAAGACGGAGGGTATAAGTCAGCAGCCGGCGTACAATGTCACTGTCACTTGTTTGCACCAAGGTCGCTAGGGTCAAAATGTCCAGTGGACTCTCAAAGAGGGTGTCGAGTCAGTAACGATAGGTTCATGACATTAATGGACGAATAATTTAAGATATCGTAAATTATTGTTTATCTTAAATCATTTAAATATATGTAGATAAATATTATGAACAAATCAAATACAAGAAACATAAGAATTCTATTATCAAATGTTTTTTAAATAGGATAGAAAATTACTGGGGATACACAGTGACATCTATGAACTTTTGAGAAAGCTCACAGTATTGTTTACATTCAATACGGTTCGAGATAACGAAGTTTAATCCATTAACGCCTGTATATTTTGAAGCCGAAAATAAAAGATTCCAGGTGGCTACAAAATCGGCAGCCAGGGCTGCCCCAGATTCTGCACACCCGCCGGCCGCAGCCCGCTGCTGCATTGAAGCATGAGCCCCAATACAGCATCACACTGGCACAACGCCCGGCAATGTTTTGGGTGTCTCATGTGTGGACACCCGTCGTTAGTGGGTTAAGGACTCTCTCGGAGAGGCAACACTTGAATTTCAATTAAAGCACAACCTGTGACTTCCCCACAATTTTATTAACTTCACCAACATGTATGAACACTAATCAATAATACTATTATGCTTTCCTCGGAATATGTAGTGCAGACACCTTAATTAGTATTGCCTGTAAAAGTAATACCAATAAAAACAAACATTAACTATAATAATAATAACAATAACAACAACAATAATAATAATAACAATACAATACCAATACAATAATAAAAATGATGATGATGATGACAACAAAAACAACTGTAACAACTGTAACTAATAATAATATAACAATAATAAATAATAACAATAATAACAATAATAACAACAATAACAACAATAACAAAATAATAATAATAATAATAATAATAATAATAATAATAATAATAATAATAATAATAAATAATATAATAATAATAATAATAATAATAATAATAATAATAATAGCTAAGACAAAACAACTATCAACAATAATAAAAACAATGATAAATTGCCGCGAACGAGACAGAGCTTTGTTGAGTAGGCCTAGGATATATTATGCCCACAAATCAACTGGGACTAAGAGACTTACATCCACTCTTTAATTTGCACTTATTTTCTTTTTCTTTTCTTTATTTAGAAACGAGGTCTGGAAGCAGTTTAGAAGTTTACCATATTATTTTTTCCTAATATCTGTCTGGTTCCCTCTTGGGTATATATTACTAAGGGGCTGGCGTACCATGATCATTGTGGCCTCCACGCCTTTGAAGCTCTTACAAGGGCCAATAAAACTCCATCATATGCATTTGATTCATTTTGAAAAAAAAAAAAAATCACAAGGTCTATAGGCTCTATCTTGTAAGAATACATGTAATGAGGGTTTAACGCCCTTTGCCTCGAACGCAAATATTCACAGTGGCCACAACAATGGGTATGTAAGTTCACGGCAGACAGATGAACTGGTTAATAAAATATACGGTTCTTTCTTTAAATGGTTGAAATCAGAGCAAATTTAATTCCAAATACTCTAGGATCATCACATGCCATTCCTTTGTCAATGGCCTCATCTGAACAGACCTTGCATCAGCTCCTATAACAATATAAAATCAAACATTTGTGAAACCAACGCTTGGGTAATCAAATAACCCTCTAATTCATGTGGTGCGTCACTGTGTAATTACTTAAACTCAAGACCAGCTGCATTCATGAAGCACTCAACTTTACTTCTAAGTAACTTTTGATTTCCTAATAACAAATAAACAATGATAGTTATAAGGCGGTAGCTCCTTGAGTATAAATCAGTCCCTGGGCAAAACTACATTTATTCAGTCACATGGTGTTTTAGGAGGAAAATATCCCCAGTGCAGATGCAATGCTCTGTAGTCTGGCACAAGATGATGCAATAAAAGAAGCTCTGCAGAGTCTCTACCACAAAAGCTATACAAAAACTAATAATAAATGGTGAATTACAATATCAACAACAATGATAGGACCCTAACAATATTTAATTAATATTGCAATCATGTCACATTATAATGTAATACCAATATTACCCGCAGTAAGTGAACTGGGTATTACATCAGATTAATATAAAATAATAAAAGAAGAAGCACAACACCACAGTAATGCCGTAGTGTAATAGCAGCCACAATAACAACCAACTATAGTTAGAAAGCATAATAACAACCCTTTACTCATGTGCCTCGAAGACGGCAAAGATGGGAATAGACACCTTTTATACTTGAATTAAAGCTCTCACCTCCATATTTAAAACTCCTACAATATCAGCACTTCCCACTCGTCAATCACACCGACTGGGACCCGCCTCTTGGCATCGTGGACGGAGAAAAAGCGAGAAAAGTGGAAGTCTGTCTCACTCCGGACTTCTTGAGGTTCATCAGCTGACACTACAACAACGTGGAGAGAGCTAGTCCGCACCCACTCCCCATGCGCGCCGAGTACATTCATTGTCCAATTTTGTATGGGAATAGTTCTCATTTTGGGGAATCTCATTGTATTTATTTTACTTATCTAGCTTTTTATTATTATTCAATTGGCAATGTCTATCAATAAACGTCTAGTTATCTATATCTACCTTTGAAGATATAATGGTGACGAAGTTCCTTGTCCAATTTTAGAGTAGAATTTGTAAAAGCTGGACTATTTTTGTTATTTTTTATCTATCTGTTTGTCGATATATATCAAAGGGAAGAAACACAGAGATTTGACAAAAAAGAAAATAAATTTCTCCGTTTTACGCCGTGAATGAGAGTGGGTGTGGAATAGTGTCAAGAGCAACGTGGTGGCGGCGAGGTTTCCACAGCCTTATTTTCCTTCTTTTCCTCCCTTCTGACCCACGGAGACGAAGGTAAAGAATCCCAGACACACCTTCCTTTAATAATCACTTCTTACTCTAATTCTAAGCAGTCTATTTCTCTGCATTTGCGTGCATGGTCGGGTCTTAGTGAGTTTTCAGTGGAAAATTGACCTCTATCGAGCAGACGACGCAGATGATGTATATACGCATTAATGTTATTTCCATTTGCGTTAATTAAAGCCGATTGGGAATGTAAAGTGTGGTGTGGATTAATTCATAGGAAATAATACTGTATATTAGTATTACTAATTTTACTAAATAAAGAGCTAGTAGGCAATAGTGATAGACCAAATGACACATTACTATTCAAGAATATTTTACTTTTTCAGATATCATCAATTACTGTTCTTAGATTTCAGAAAAAGATATGCAAAGTTATTCTACGGATTGAAGAATACATAATATTGTAGCGTCTTATATGTGTCACCAATTTATTTTATTTATTTATTTTTTAAATTCAAAGATCTGTCAAAATTCGACTCGATTGTCACAGAGCATTTGTGAAGATTATTTTTTTTATTATTCATCAGCAATAGACCAGTAATATGCCAGTACTTTTTAGTTACAGGACGCAGGTGTCAATAAATTAATTGTATTTGTTTATGTGTATATTAGGAGACTGCGAGAATCTGTACTTTTTATCGTAATAATTATCATCGTTACTACTATCATCACCTGAGATTTTTTTCATTATTTGCTCTTATTTGTTACTGAATAAAGAATCAATAATTGTGCATTACGGAAACAGGAAGAAATTCCCGCAGAATGATTCACAAAAGGGAACAAAATATTTCCGTGTTGCAATCGGTATGTCATAGGAATTCATAAGAAGGATCTCGTTTTTTTATGAATTTCCTGATTTATAGATTTGGAGAATATTTTTGATATATGCATCGGTGAACGATTTTTGAAAGTAATTAATTCATTAGTAATTGTTCCATCGATCTGTTGATATTTTTAATGTTTTTTTTCGATCATCATCTTCATCTTCATCTTCATCTCACACATCATCATCATCATCACCATATCATCATCATCAGCATCATCATCATAATCATAATCATAATCATAATCTTCATCATCATCATCATCATATCCAAACAATCTTCATCATCATCATTATCATAATAATCTTCATCAACATCATTATCATCATCATCAATCATCATCATCATCATCATCATCATCATCATCATCATCATCATCATCATCATCATCATCATCATCATCACCGTCATCATTGTGAGTACATGTACGTTTGTATTTATGTTTATATGTGTATATATACATATATGCACACACACACATACACACACACACACACACACACACACACACACACACACACACACACACACACACAACACACACACACACACACACACATATATATTATATATTATATATATATGTAGAGAGAGAGACAGAGACAGAGACAGAGAGACAGAGACAGAGACAGAGACAGAGACAGAGACAGAGACAGAGACAGAGACAGACAGACAGACAGAGACAGACAGAGACAGATCATTTAGCAATTCGCTTTAGCATTTCATTCTAGCACAACAATACCCGAGCCCAAAGTACCATGTTTGTTCATTAAGTGACGCCGAAGCTCGCGAGACCCCGCCAGGCACGTGGCTCCTGCGACGCGTGTGGCCAAGCGGGAATGAACAGGAATTCAGGCTGAGACGAGACTTCAATGGCGGCCGTTCTGAGTATCTGTTGGCTGGTTCTTTTTGATTCTGTTTTCGTCTGTCTGTTTTGTTTTCTCCTCTTCTCCTCCTCTCTCTCTTTCTCTCCTCTCTCTTCGTCTGCTCTTCTCCTGTCTCCTCTGTGCTCTCTCTCTCTTCTTCTCTCCTCTCTTCTCGTGCGTCTCTCTCTGTCCTGTGCCCTCTTCTCTGTCTCTGGTCCCTCCTCTCTCTCTCTTGCTCCTTCTTCCTCTCTTTGTCCTTGCTGTCTCTGCTCTCTCTCTCTCTGTCTCCTCTGTGCTTGTCTTTCTCTCAGTCCTCTTCTCTCTCTCTAACTCTCTCTCAGTCTCCAGCTCTCTTTCAGTCTCCAGTCTCCTGCTCTCTCCTCAGTCTCATCGTTCTTCTCTCAGGTCTCTCAGTCTCTACTCGTCTCTCATGTCTTTCTGCTCTTCCTGTCTCTTGCTCTTCCGTTGCTCTCTGTTCCTCTCTGTGCCTCCTGTCTCTGTCTCTGTCCTTGGCGCTTCTGGGCTTTGCGTTCCTCGTTCCTTGCTGCTTTCTCTCTCTTGTTTTCATCTCTGTCTCTCTCTTTCTCTGTTGCTCTCTCTCTCTTCGTTTTCTTCCTAGTCTTGTCTCTCTTCTCTTCTCCTTCCTTCTCTTGTCTTCCTTCTCTCTTCTTTCCTCTTCCTGTCTTTCTCTTCTCTCTTTGTCCTTCTTCTCCTTTTCTCTTCTGCTCTGCCTTCTCCTGTGCTCTCCTCTTTCTCTCTCCCTTTCCTCTGTCTCTGCTCTCTCTCTTCTCTCTCCTTCTTCTTCTCTTCTTCTTCTCTCTCTCTCTCTTCTTCTCTCTCATTCTCCTCTCTTATATCATTACTCTAGTATTGCTCTACTATGTATTACTTCATACTATTCTTACTTATTCTTATATCTTCTTTCTCTGTGCTCTCTATATATGTGACTATTATTGGTTGCTGTGTCTGTCTGTGTTTTCGTGCTGTGGGTGTGTTTTTGCTCTGTTTGGCTGTGTATGTGTTGGCTCGTCTGCTTACTTTTCTGGTGCTGTTTCGTGTGTTGTTTCGTGGTTGCTCTGTGTCTCTGCGTCTGTGCTTTGTCTCTGTTGGGTGTCTCGTTGCTGGTTCTTGTCGTTGTGTGTGTGTGTCGTTAACTGGCTGTCTGCTATGCTCTGCGCTCGGCCGTCTGCCTCTCTTCTCTCTCTCTCTCCTCCTCTCTCTCTCTCTCTCTCTCTCTCTCTCTCTCTCTCTCTTCTCTCTCTCTCTCTCTCTCTCTCTCTACTCCTCTCTCTCTGACATATGTAAGCTGTGTGGTATCTATAGTGACCTCGGTGACGTATATATTATTAACTGTAGTCTCCCTCTCTCACGTACTATTCACGCTCTACTCTTATTCCTATCCTATTCTTCTCCATCGCTTCAACTCGCCCCATTCCTCTCCCCTACTGTTCGCACTATTTTCGTTATACCCTTTTTATAATTCTCTTGTAATTCTTCGTCGAGTGCCTCGATATACTCTCACTCAGGTGTCACGCGGAAAATTATCCTAGAGGAATTAGTCAATTGTAATTTTATGGTGTTTAGGTATGAGATGCAATTTAGATATAATGATGGTTAACGAACGTATATATTAATGTCGAGGGGAAACTGTCTCTGTGGTCCCGGGTCTACCCGGGTTGTGCATGCCATGCCCAGGACTAGACTGAGCTGGAGACACAGTGCCTGACAACCGTGCAGATTATATGAGGCTAGGGACTTTGCAGACACGTTGAACTCTGCCCAATCATTTTCATATCGCAAGGCGTGTTTACTCCTGTAAAACCTATTAATGTTACTTGACTGACTGAAAAGGAGAAAGGAGTTGAATAAGAAAAGAAGTGAACCAGGGTGAGAGACCCAATAGTTGAGCATGACATTTGAGAATAAGTTGTTTATGGGCTACTCTTAGTGGGAATTAGCCGCAGAGGTAAGATCATTTCTTTTTATTTATCTTATATTACTGTAATATTATAGCAAAAGCTTTCTTACGTGACGATCTCTATCGATTCTCGAGAAATACCCAGTTAACATTTATCACGCCTTAATTTAAGAGTTTTGATGTTATTGAGTTCTCTGCTGAGAAAGCCCCCATAAACAATCTCTTCGAACTCTGCAGAACAACTATTAACATGTATTTTTTTTCACATATAACTCAAGTTGCCCTGTATTTTGACAAATTGTTGTTACGCAAAAGAGTGTCCGATACAAGGTACACCGGGCCAATATAATGACTCGAGCTATTACATCTATATAGTAGTCATTAATCTTAGATAATTACTGACTCCTTTCACATTCGTTCACTTCTTCCTACTTTCCTTGTAACTCACATCCTCCAAGTCCTCCACTCTCTAGGTACTCAACTCCACCTTTTTCATATCGACTATTCTATCCAATCCTTACATATTGGCCCTTCAACTTCTTATTGTGTATCATCGATATACCATGTTCTCTTCCCTCTTTCTCTGTCATCGTCTCCTCTTCTCTCCTTCATCTACATCCTTATTTTCTCCATAACTTCCTAGTTACTTCCTTTATGCCTCTTCTAGTGTCTTCATTCTGCGCTTACCTCTACTCGCCCTCTCCTCGGAGACCAACTCTCTTCGTCTTCATCTTTGCAACCTGCCGCATTCTCTCACTCGTGAGATTCTTTCCCCTCATCTTCTCCCTACTATACAAGATATCTCTTCCAGTGTGCTCGCGCCGCCACGTGTGCTCAAGAACCCTCTCGGCTGCAGAGACTCTCCGACATCTCGGTCCACTGACTCTGCAACTCTTCACTCACTCACTCTATTCTATACTCTTTCTCCTTTGCTGCAACCAGCTCTTTAGCTCTCGAACTTCCACTCTCTACTTTTTACTTCTCATCTTTGTCGTTCTATTCTACTCATAGACTTAGCTTGCGAACACTCAACAACTCGCTGCTACACTCTCTCTCGTGTCTCATATCTCCGTCCTCTCGTCACTTGCTGCAATATGCTCTAGCTCTTCGTACTTCTTTTCGGTGCCTTCTGCCATCTCTCTCATCGCTCTGCTCGTCGTGCGTCTTTTTCTCTCTCTCGTCTCTCCTCTTCTCTTCTCTCCCAAGCCTCTCCACTTCAGCTTTCATTCTGAGCCTCGTGCTGGGTAGCCTCTGCGCACATATATTCTCCACTCAGGTTAGGCCCTCAAGATGTTCACTGTCGTCTGAAATTGCTAGCCTGATCTCCGGGCGCTCTTAGCATAGTCTCCTAGCTCCGGGCATTTGTTTGCGTCCCGACGCCTCGAGAAGGGGGTGAGCAGGGTTGTTCAGCTGTGGTCTGT
>NW_020869586.1:82500-85000 GCF_003789085.1 Penaeus vannamei | reverse complement strand
ATCATATTTGTACTGTATAATGATTCTTTGTCTTGGTCAACTTTTGGAGATGAAAATCACATGAATAAGAAAAACAATATCCGTAGCTAGTTTCAATAATCATATTATTACTGTATAATGACAAGCTTTGTCTTGGTCAACTTCTGGTGAGTGTGAGATGACTAAAGATGAAGGAAATGCAAAACGTATCAAGTTGACTCCAAGTTCCATACAAACATCGTCTTGGTTGAAGCTATGAAGAGGGAAAGTATCTTATCCCCCAGAATCATTTTTATATCAATTTCGCTTCCATCATTTCTAAGTATGAGTTCCCGATCATCCATCCATCCATCCATCCATAAAATATCAGCCTTATAAAGTTCCAACTCCATTTTTAAACAAGTCGAGCTTTCCACACGCCCCCAAAATGCACCAAAATGACCCGTTTTAACCCCCTCCATAACACTATTCTCATCCCAAATAACACATATAGGTCTCCTTGCTTTCCTCATTCCCTCACTTCAGCGATACACTTCACACGTCAACTGGGACCCTATTGCTGTGCTTTCAATCAGCGAAACAGCGGGGTATGAATTGAAGTGTATATTGCTTCGTCTGTACCACGTCGAGCGCCCCAGAGCAATGGTATGTCACTGGTACTATTGCCATTATTACCAGGGGCATATGACCAGAGGAATTAAGGAAAACAGATGGTGAGAGTACATGTGGGATTATTTGATATTTTCGGTTTATAAGGTCTATAGTATGGAAATATATGGAGGAATTATAATTAAGTAATTAGGAATTTTATATAGATAAATTAGGGAATTATACTTTATAGTTGATTGGATCGTGTGACTGCGTATAGCTATTGGAATTTCACTCAGTGATATATGATGTGATCAGTCACATATAATATTGAGAACATAATATAATAGAATAGTTTTCGAATTTTATTATCTTAGTACTGAGGTAATTGTATTTCGTTTTGGGAATCTATTAATCCTAGTAATTCGGTAATTCCCTTAAATTTCTTATCATATTATATTCGATAGAAATACCTACGTTATAGTTAATAGAATATGGTTAACTCTATCTGTATCTATTTCTTTCCTCGTGATTAGCGGGCCGTTTGATCTGACACATGCCTTTCTATACGATGCAAACGTTCCCAGTAATCCTTTTGACCGGTCTTTTGAAAGTCGCCAAGACCTTAAAAGAACACCTGGTGTACTCAATTAAAGTGTCATTTCGTGACTTCTAGTAACCAAATACATTCTATGTGATAATCTTTGTTTTGTTCTAGTATCTCTCAATCATAATCAACTACTCAGAAGAATCTACATCTATCATAGTTGCATTTGTACTATTTATCTCTCTCTTTTAGTTATTCAGTTTTTATAAGCGGTGGAGAGTTTAACGTAAGTTACATATGTCGACATTTAATCTTATAAATCGACATTTTCAGTGTGAGAGTTTGGCCATAACATTTTTTATGGGAAATAAGCTTTATTAACCACTGTAGAGTGTTTTATTAGTGATACGTCTTCAGAAAATTTGGACAGTGGGGTGAAAACGACAATTAAACATGTTGTGTAGGACTTTTTAAATGATTGAGTTTATCTGGTCATTCTTCCTACTCTCTGGAACCAATTCATACTCATACTCATCTTTGGCTCTACTCTTCGTCTTTATTCGTCTCGTCTCTCTCGTGCTGCGGCTTCATCTTTTGGTTCTTTGACTTATTTACTTTGTTCTATTCTTCCCTTTGCGTTTTCGGTGTTCTATTTACATGACGGTTCCTCCCTTTCTCTTTTGCATACGTCCTCTCTTCCTTACTCTTACTCTATATATCTATATTTCATCATTCTTACTCATCTATCTATATCTCTCTTCTCTCTCTACTTCTTCTCCTCTTACTCTCTTATCTTGCTTACTTCTCTCTCTCTTCTTCTCTCTCTTCTCATTCTCTCTTCTCTCTCATACTCTTACTGGTTATTACACACCACACCCTAGTATCAACTCCATCCTACTCTCCCTCTACACATGCATCATCCTCATCACACTCACCATCTCCTCTACTTGTACATCTCATCATCATCTCCACTATACCCCCACTCTCATCACACCCACCTAACACACACACCATCCTCTTATCACGCACACACACACTCACACACACACACACACACCCTACACAACTACAATCCATTAATTTATTAATCTAATATATTATTTTATTTCTAATATCTCTATATATACATATTTCTCTTCTCATATACTATATCCTTCACTTATCATATTAATTAAGCTAACAGAATTAGATTAATAGCAAAATGAAAAATAACCAACATTATGAATACTTAACTTTCCATAGTACCTGGGTCATCTGATACGTTTGATTTGTTCATTCCGTTACAATAAGCGAATATACTAGTATATATAGTGACATAATAGAACAAAGCTACAACACAGACAGAAAAATATAGGATTCCATCGTATATATTTACTCATTTAACAA
>NW_020869586.1:55000-67500 GCF_003789085.1 Penaeus vannamei | reverse complement strand
TTTTTTTTTTTTTTTTTTTTTTTTTTTTTTTTTTTTTTTTTTTTTTTTTAGTCGTGCTCTTGAAAAGAAAAATAATGAGTATATAATTTTCCATTTCCAAATTTTCCAATCGACATTCTTTCTCCCTTTTTTTCGTCTAATTAACCGAATGCCAGCTGAGGCAACACTCCACTAGTCCACCTTCTACTCTGGTCTCAATTAAGGTGTTAGAACAAAACAAGGAATGGAGGTGAGGAAGTGTGAGTAATTAATGATGATGATGATAATGATAATGATTATAATGGTAAAACTAAAAATAATGATGATGATAATGATAGTGATGATATGGTAAAACGTAAAAATTAATGATGATAATAATGATAATGATGATAATGGTAAAACTATAATAATGCATGCATAATAATGATTGTGGTTATTATGATAATGATAACATAATAATGATAATGAAAATGATAATAGTAAAGATGATGATGATAACCATTATTGTCATTATTATTGCTGTTATTATTATGATAATAATGCTAATAAGACAGGATGTAATGATAATAATCATAATGATAACAATGATAATAATAACAGGAATGGTAATTATGATAATGATAATAAGAAAAACTAATCGTCAAAATAATCATAACAATAATAATAGTAATAATGATAATAATGATAGTATATAAATGATTATAATAAAAAAAATTATAACAATACGATAATAATATAATGATAGTAATAACAATTATAATAAAAAATGATAACAAAACCGATAATAATTATAATCACGACGATGATAAACGCTTGATGATAATTAAAAAAAAAAAAAAAAAAAAAAAAAAAAAAAATATATATATATATATTATATATATATAATATATATACATATATGTATATATATATATATATATATATATAATATATATATATATATATATAAAGGTATGTAATCACCTTTAACCGTAAGAGAGAGAGGGGGAGGTGAGGATGGGGAGGAGTGAGAGAAAGTGGCTCAGTGGAAGACCCTTTTGTTTGTTTCTCGCAACTTCGTGATATGTGAAGACCTCGCTTTAAACTAGGTTACGAAAACTTGGCAGACAATGACTTCTCGAGAGTGAATTCCTAGGATGATGATGTTACTTTGCAAAAAGCATCTTTTCTTTTCTTCTTTCTTTCTTCTTTTTTCTTTCTTTTTCTTTTCTTTTTCTTTTTCTTTTTTTTCTTTTTCTTTTTCTTTTTTCTTTTTTCTTTTCTTTTTCTTTTCTTTTCTTTTCTTTTCTTTTCTTTCTTTTCCTTTTCCTTTTTCTTTCTTTTCTTTTCTTTTTACCTTTTCTTTTCTTTCTTCTTTTTTTTCTTCTTTCTTTCTTTTCTTTTCTTTTACTTTTCCTTTTCTTTTCTTTTCTTTTCTTTTCTTTTCTTTCTCCTTTTCTTTCTTTCTTTCTTTTTCTTTTTCTTTCTTTTCTTTTCTTTTCTTTTCTTTCTTTCTTTTCTTTTCCTTTTTTTTCTTTTCTTTTTCTTTTTCTTTTTCTTTTCTTTCTTTTCTTTCTTTTCTTTCTTTTCTTTTCTTTTTTTTTCTTTTCTTTTCTTTTCTTTTCTTTTCTTTTTCTTTTTTTCTTTTCTTTCTTTTCTTTTCTCTTTCTTTCTTTTCTTTTCTTTTTCTTTTTTTCTTTTTTTCTTTTTCTTTTTCTTTTTCTTTTTCTTTGTCTTCCTTCTTCTTCTTCTTCTCGTTTTTCTTCTTCTTCTTTTTCATCTCCTTCTTCTTCTTCTTCTTCCTCTTCTCCTTTTCTCTTTTTTTCTTCTTCTTATTATTATTATTATTAATCTTATCTCCTTCTTCTTCTTCTTTTTTGAACGACCTCCAAATATGTTGTATTATCGTGAGATGTTTTTGGGTTTGTCACTTGATAGCGTTAATACTTATAAAATCATGATAATTTGAATATAAAAATCTCTACTTATAAAATCATGATAATTTGTGTATAAAAATCTCTACTTATAAAATCATGATAATTTGGGAGTATAAAAATCTCTACTTATAAAATCATGATAATTTGAGTATAAAAATCTCTACTTATAAAATCATGATAATTTGAGTATAAAAAATCTCTACTTATAAAATCATTGATAATTTGAGTATAAAAAATCTCTACTTATAAAATCATGATAATTTGAGTATAAAAATCTCTACTTATAAAAATCATGATAATTTGAGTATAAAAATCTCTACTTATAAATCATGATAATTTGAGTATAAAAAATCTCTACTTAAAAATCATGATAATTTGAGTATAAAAATCTCTACTTATAAAATCATGATAATTTGAGTATAAAAATCTCTACTTATAAAATCATGATAATTTGAGTATAAAAATCTCTGAGTATAAAAATCTCTACTTATAAAATTGATAATTTGAGTATAAAAATTCTCTACTTATAAAATCATGATAATTTGAGTATAAAAAATCTCTACTTATAAAATTCATGATAATTCATGATAAGTGTATAAAAAATCTTACTTATAAAATCATGATAAGTATAAAAAGAGAACTTGTACAAACGATTGATTATTTGTGTACAATCAGATACAATTAACTTCAAAAGAAAGAAAGAAAGAAAGAAAGAAAGAAAGAAAGAAAGAAAGAAAAGAAAAGAAAAGAAAGAAAGAAAGAAATATATCGAAGAGAAAAATCTTGTATCACAATAACCAAGCTCTCGTGTCGAAAGAAAGAAAGAAAGAAAGAAAAGAAAAAGAAAAAGAAAAAAAGAAGAGAAAAAAATTTTCTTTTATCCCAATAAGCAAGCTCTCGTGTCGAGGAAACTGAAAAACCTTAGATAAGAACAAATCAGTTTCTTGTAGCGACGGGGAAGATGAGGGTCGAGATGGCATTTCTCAGTTCCTCTTGTATGTAAATGTAATTAGAAGGCTCACCAAGGCATGTCTATGTCACAGTGAGTGAGATGAGGCCAGGCGGAATCTGGGTTTTTATTCCGTCGGGTGAGAGATAAGAAAGACATTCTCGGTTGGATAAGAAATAAAGGCAAACACACACGCATGCACGGACACTCGCATACACATACATATATACACACACATACACACGGACACGCACACGCTCACATACACACACACACACACACACACACATACACACACACACATACACACACGTACATATATAGAGAAAGAGATAGATAGATAGATGTAAACACAAACTCTACATCCGCGCGCGGTCTCTCCATTCATCAATATTTCTCCTCCCGTCATCCCATCTATCCATCCCTCTCCATCATCCCCACGACAGACAAACATCTAAACAGCGCAGACACCTACGAACGCTACACCCCCCCCCCCCGAGATTAAACGCATCAATTCCAAACGCAATTAATCTACCGAATTCTATGGCAACCCCGGCATCCTTTTAAGGCGCGCGACTGAACACTCAGGCAGGTTTCACGATTTTCGGAGCCCTGCCTTGTAACTGCCGGCGCTTAACTGAACCTCGTTCGTCATTTCATCGACCAAGAGCGTTCGGGGTTCTCTGGGTCGACGGATGGACTCACTCTCTCTCTCTCTCTCTCTCTCTCTAGCTCGCTCTCTCTCTCTAGCTCGCTCGCTCGCTCTCTCTCGCTCTCTCTCTCTCTCTCTCTCTCTCTCTCTCTCTCTCTCTCTCTCTCTCTCTCTCTCTCTCTCTCTCTCTCTCTCTCTCTCTCTCTCTCTCTCTCTATCCTTTACGAAAATTTCGGGTTGTTTTTTTATTCATTTTGCTTTTTTTCCTTCTTGCTTATCTTTTATCCCTACTTTTAATACTTTTTCTTTTTCTTCTTATCATTTTGCGTTTTTTTTTTCTTTTAATTCTTCTTCTCCTCTTCGTTTTTCCTTCTCCATTTTCTTCTCCTCCTCGTCGTTATCCTTCTTCTTTCCCTTCTTCTTCTTTCTCTTCTTCTTTTTCCTTTTCTCCTTCTTCACCTTATTCTCCTTCTCCTCCTTCTTCTTCTTTTTTCTCTTCTCCTTCTTCACCTTCTTGCCCTGCTCCTCCTCCTCCTCCTCCTCCTTTTCCTCCTCCTTCTTCCTCTTCTTCCTCTGCTTCTGAGCCAAAGAGTGTGTACGAGGGTGGTTGGTTTCCTGGTAATAATTGTTATACCGCTTTTCATTTAAATTTTTCTTATGCGTTATCTCTCTTTCCTTTTCGTCCCTGTTATGAGTTCGCTGTTTTTCATTTCCGTTTTTATCAAGTGTTCGATACTTTCCACTTCCATTTTTACTATGTTTTGTTGTTGTTCATTTCTATCATTATTATGTGTACTTTTCCTTTCCATCTTTCTTATCAGATGTATTTCCATGTCAGCTGTTTTCCTCTTAATTTTTCTTATCTGTTAGCTTCTTTTCCTCTTAATCTTTTTTACATGTTTGCAGTTTTTCTCTTAATCTTTCTTATATGTTAACTGTTTCTCCTCTTAATCTCTCTTATATGTTAGCTGTTTTTCCTCTTAATCTTTCTTACGTTAGCTATGTTTATGTTCGCAGTTTTCCTCTTACTCTTTCTTATGTGTTAGCTGTTTTTCCTTCTAATCGTTTTTACATTGTAGCTTTTTCCTCTTAATCTTCCTAATAGCTGACTTTCCTCTTAATCTTTTTTATGCTAGTTGTTTTTCCTCTTAATATTTCTTACGTTAGCTGCTTTTCTTCTTAATCTCTCTTACATTGAAGTTTTTCCTCTTAATCTTTCTTACATGTTAGCAGCTTTTTCCTCAATCTTTCTTATATGTTAGCTGTTTTTCCTCTTAATCTTCCTGAAGCTAGCTGTTTTTCCTATTAATTTCTCTTTTATGTTATCTGCTTTTCCTCTTAATCTTTCTAAAGTTAGCGGCTTTTCCTATTAATCTCTCTTATATGTTAGCTGATTTTCCCCTTAATCCTTCTTACAGAATGTCACCTGCTTTTTCCTGAATCTTTCTTATATGTTAGCTATTTGTCCTCTTACTCTCTCTTATATGTTAGCTGATTTTCCTCTTAATCTCTCTCTTACATTGCAGTTTTTTTTCTTAATCTTTCTTACGCTAGCTGTTTTTCCTCTTAATCTTTCTTACGCTAGCTATTTTTCCTCTTAATCTCTCTCTTACATTGCATTTTTTTCCTCTTAATCTCTCTTACATGTTAGCAGCTTCTCCTCTTAACCCTTCTCTTACATTGCAGTTTTTTCTCTTAATCTTTCTTACATGTTCGCCGCTTTCCCTCTTAATCCCTCTTACATGTTCGCCGCTTTCCCCTTCCATCGCGGGGGCCAGCTCATCTTCGGGAACAGCTGCCCCGATCCTCCAGGAGAGCAAAGGCGGTTGGAATAATTCGTCCCTCGCCGTCCCTTTAGTTTTGACCTAAAAAGAATCTCTTCTCTTCTCTTGGGATCTTTTTCTTCTTCTCTGTCTGTCGGTCTGTCTGTCTGTCTATTTGTTTCTTTTTATCTATCTCTCTTTCTTCTGTCTCTCTCTCTTCCTCCTCTCTCCTCCTCTCTCTCTCTCCTCCCTCTCCCTCCCTCCTTCTTTCCCCTCTCCCTCCCTCCCACCCTTCCTTCCTATTTCCTCCTCCCCCTCCCTTCCCTTTCTACCTCCTTCTCTCCCTCTTTGACTCTCTCCCTCTCTCCAGAACCCCCTTCGGCTTCCCCTCTGATCGCGAGAAGGGGGGCAGAGGGCCAACTTCATAATTCACCCCTCGCGGCCTGTCTAACTCCCCCACCCCACCCCACCCCACCCTACCCCCGCCCCCGCTCCCTCCATCACCCCTCCCTCTCCAGCGCGTCTTCCAGAGGGTCTACGAATTCAGGAAGTAGTCTAGGGAAGGATGGGATGGTCGCTAGGATTTTAGGGAGAAGGAGAGGGATGGTGTAGGGAAAAGGGAGAGGAGAGAGAAGGGGGGTAATAGGGAAGGTATGGGGTTCCGTGAGGAGAGGGAAGGGGAGGATAGGGGAATAGATGAGATTTAGTGAGGAGAGGCAGAGGGGAGGAGGTAGAGTGAGAGGGGAGGTGGATAAGTGAGGAGAGAGAGGAAGGTATAGTGAAGAGAGGAGAGAGAGAATATTAAGTGAGGAGAGAAGAGGGGAAGAGGTTTAATGAGAAGATGGAAGACGGTATAGTGAGGAGAGAAGTGAAGACAACTTTAGTAAGGAGAAGAGAGAGGAAAAATGTTAAGCGAGGAGAGGAGAGACGAAAAAGGTTTAGTGAGGAAAGGAGAGAGAAAAAAAAATAGTGAGGAGAAGAGATATGAAAATGGTTTACTGAAGAGAGGAGAGAGAGAAAAAAATTTAGCGAGGAGAGGAGAGAGAGAGAAATAAGTGAGTTTAGCGAGGAGAGGAGAGAGAGAAATGGTTTAGTGAGGAGGGGAGAGAGAGTTCAATGAGGCGACGGGGGGGGGGTGCTCCGACAGGGAGAAGAGAGGGAAGGAGCCAAATGAGAGGGAAGGGGAAGGTCCCAGGAGGCAGATTGTACCTAGGCCTCCAGCTCCTGGCGGCCGTACCCGGATGTAGGGTCCAGCCGACGGAATAACAAAAAAATAAAATAAGAGAGAGAGAGAGAGAGAGGAGGGGGGAGGGAAGCTGGGAAGACGAAAGAGTGGGAGAGAACCGAAGAAAAAAATAGATCGTTGGAAAAAAATATCAGAGGAGGGAAGAAAGAAGGATTAAAGAAGGAGGGAAAAATACCCAAGTTTTGTGTCATAAAGTTTGGATATTAAAGCCTTGTACACAGATGCTGAAGAATATGGAAAATATGGTGTCGATCACCTTCTGGCAACGACCTGCTCGGGTAGGCTGCGCCGCCGCTCAGCGCATGCTATCAATATCCAGGAAAAGGAGTTGGATATCGGGTTCTGTGTGTATATGTGTGTATATCTATCTATATCTATATCTATATCTATATACATACATACATACATACATACATACATATACATGCGTGTGTGTGTGTGTGTGTGTGTGTGTGTGTGTGTGTGTGTGTGTGTGTGTGTGTGTGTGTGTGTGTGTGTGTGTGTGTGTGGTGTGTGTGTGTGTGTGTGTGTGTGTGTATATATATATATATATATATATATATATATATATATATATATATATATATATATATATATTATATATTATATATATTTACTGTAGCAGTGTTGTTGTTTCGAAATCATACCTGTGTTTGCAGAATTGCCATTGATTGGATTATCCGCTTAAACAACCTGGTCCGGGCAGTTAGCGAGCAGCAGACGGTAATGAGCGTGGATTCCATTATGTAACTTTTCTTATCCTTGAGTTTTTACTTGATTACAAGGTGTTGTTTCTGAACGACTTGGTTTAGAAAATGGAGAGAGTACTTTCAGACTTCCAAGTCGGTGAACAGGATTGTTTTACGTTTATTTGATAAATATTTAGATGTGTTTATGAATTATATACATCTTATAAATCTTGAGTAAAACCATTCGCGTCCATATCTATCTGTATTTATTCACAAATACGCGTATACAAACTTATAAAAACAAACAAACACACATACACACGCGTGATCACACACATAAACATTAATGCATGTATATATTATATAATATATGTAAATTGTATATTACCATTATTATAGCCACACAGTCTATCCTTCTGGAGTAGGAATTAGGCCTCTCAAGTCTTATATGTTGAGAGGCTGTTTTATAGCATTACTAGATTAGTATCATATTGAGAGAATGTTTCATAGTATCATATTAAGACGATGTTTCATAGTATATTAAGCATAGTGTCATATTTAATATCCATATTGAGAGGATAATATCATTAGAGAGGGTTTTGATATACTATATTACTTTAGTATTATATTGAGAGGATATTTTACAGTATTTCTATATTACTATAGTACTATAGTGAGAGGATGGTTTATAGTATTACTGTATTACTATAATATTATATTGAAAGCACGTTTTATAGTATTCTTAAAAGATTGATTGATCTTTATCAACCACGATCAAGTTCCACCTCGACCACCGGCTTGCGACTTCCCCAACGACAGATTTGAAAGATTTGAAAGATTTAGTTTTAATTCCATTTGTTACAATGGATATTCTTTGCTGTGACATACTGTCTGTTTTATTTTGCCCAAATCTCCCCCTGTGTGCAAGGAATGGCCGGGGTTACCATTCACGGGCCGGGCGTGGGATTGAACGCAGGTCCGCAAGATTGCTAGACCAGCACCTTACGAGAGAGAGAGAGAGAGAGAGAGAGAGAGAGAGAGAGAGGAGAGAGAGAGAGAGAGAGAGAGAGAGAGAGAGAGAGAGAGAGAGAGAGAGAGAGAGAGAGAGAGAGAGAGAGAGAGAGAGAGAGAGAGGAGAGAGAGAGAGAGAGAGAGAGAGAGAGAGAGAGAGAGAGAGAGAGAGAGAGAGAGAGAGAGCAGGCACCTTACCGCTGCAGTTCAAGGCGATATGTTATTTTTCTCGTCGTGAAATCGGGCTGTCGGGGTGCAGGTATTTTGCAATGGCTGCGGCATGGATTTTTATCGGTATTGCTTGATGGAAATATTACTAAAATTATGAATTCAAGTGCAAAAATTACTACCGTAATCTGTCTTGGTATTTGGGTTTATGTTGAAGAAATAAAATAAAATATAAGTAAAATAACGATAAGATAATGGAGGCCATGGCGATCGCGATCAAGAAAGGAAAAAATTAATTAACTTCTGGACATGTTCTACATCCGGGAGACAAGAAGGGTTCCTGAAAGATTTTATCTGTGATAAAAAGATGAAAAGGAGAAAAGAAGTAGGAAAAAAGAAAAGAAAGAAAGAAAGAAAGAATAGATATATATATGTGTGTGTGTGTGTGTGTGTGTGTGTGTGTGTGTGTGTGTGTGTGTGTGTGTGTGTGTGTGTGTGTGTGTGTGTGTGTGTGTGTGTGTGTGTGTGTGTGTGTGTGTGTGTGTGTGTGTGTGTGTGTGTGTGTGAGCCGACCAATATAAGTTTTTATCTGATGTTCTAATAAGGAAATCCACAAGCCACTCTACGCCCGACCTCGACTGAAAAGCAAAGCCAAAAAATGAATCATTTGTGGGGTTTCTCAGAACGCCTTAGAATTGAGACCCGGCGGGGCGTGATGCGAGGCTAAACTTGTCAATTGAAAAGGAATGTATATAAAAAAAAAAATAACGTCAACAGCAAATTTAACTACAATCCATTGAAATTTTTTAAACTAGGCTTTGTATAGACTAAACTCATCATATGGTGGTGGTTGTTAAGGGAAAGGAATCGATATATATATATATATATATATATATATATATATATATATATATATATATAGTATATATATATATATATATATATATAGTATATATGTATATATATATATATATATAATATATATATATATATATATATATATATATATATATATATATATATATATATATATATATATATATTATATATATATATATATATATATATATATATATATATATATATATATATATATATATATATATATATAGCACATTAAGTCTACATGACCAGCAATCCTTTAGAAAACCCAGATCAGCGCGACGTATATTAAACAAACGCCAGAATCTCGGGATCTGTCGTGAAATCTCGCAAAGTCTCGCTCCAGGCGCTCTATCCCTCCGGCTCATCCCTCGGAAAATACGGGACGAAGCGCTTTCTCTCTCGCGTCACGCCCACGGCCTGGCGGGCGGGCGGGCGGAGGGGGAGGGTCTCTTACGCTGCTGCTGGGGGGGGGGGTCAGGGCTGGCTTATGGGGGCGGACCTTACCTGGTTGTGAATGCGTGTGCGTTGGATATACGGACTCAGGTACGCACATATACTCACACTTACATACTCAGAGTGTGTGAGTGTGTGTGTGTGTGTGTGTGCATGTGTTGTGTGTGTGTGTGTGTGTGTGTGTGTGCATTATATATATGTGAGTGTGTGTGAGTGTCTGTGTATGTATGTGTGTGTGTGTGCATTATATATGTGTGTGTGTGTGTGTGTGTGTGTGTGTGTGTGTGTGTGTGTGTGCATTATATGTGTGTGTTTACATATGTATATATGGATAGACAGATATATAGGTAGATAGATAGACTGGTAGATAGATTCAGATACATATTCATAAATATGAATGTGTGTATGTGTAATGTGTATGCAAATCATATTTGCATAAATCTTTCACAACAACTTCAGAACTGCAAAATATATTCCCAGTAGTCTAGAAATATTCGTTTTTTCACATAATTAATTTAGAGCTACTATTTGTACAACTTAATCATCTTTTTCATTAAATAGTTGTCATTCGGCAGTTTTCCTCTATTAAGAAAAGCCTTTATAGACCTCTAGACCAAGATCTGAGACGAAAATAATAAAAAATAAATACCCTACGAAAGACCAGACATGGAAATGAACTTAGAGTATTAAAAAAAAGGAATTATGCAAGCAAGAAACCGAACATCGAGAAGGCCGGTCCCCTCGACGTGGTCCTTCGCTGCCCCCGAAGCATCCATTAAGCTCCGGTGATCAATTCGTGTCGCGTCTTCCTTGTGAGAGCCTTCGTCCACGCCTCCGTCGGGCGCCGCCCCTCGGGTTCTCGCCCGTCGTGTACAGGGGGCGAGAGAGAGGGGGGCCACGTGTATTCATATGTCACACACAACAAAAAAAAAAACATACCCTCATATGTATATATACTTGTGTGTGTGTGTGTGTGTGTGTGTGTGTGTGTGTGTGTGTGTATGTGTGTGTGTGTGTGTGTGGTGTGTGTGCGTGGTGTGTGTGTGGTGTGTGTGCGTGTGTGTGTGTGTGTGTGTGTGGATAGATAGATATACTATCCACAAAATAAAAGTAAATATTGCGCTAATCTGGACACTACCACAGTGGGTCGGTCGTCTGTGTCAGATTATCAAAACAATTATAACAATCATAAAAATCGGCGACAGTCTGCTTAGCGTGGGCAGCAAAGTGCATTAAATTACACTTCAATTTAAACACCTACACATAGATTACGTAAATACTATCCTAAAAATGTAAAACATACCCTCATAAAGACACATCATAAATCTGACGGCAATTTAGCAATCAAGAAACATGAAATCAGCATTACGCTCACGCACACACAATACACAGACACACACACACACAACAACCTCTCCCCTCACACACACACACAATAACCCCCACCCCCTCATACACACCACAACACGCATACCACACACACACACACACACACACAACCACACACACCACACACAACACACACACACGCACACACACAAACACACACACAGCACTTATACACCCCAACACACATACAATAACACCAACCCCCCCACCTCACACACACACAACACACACCCCCCTCCCCCATACACAGACACACCCGAACCGAATCGCCAATTGATTCGCCAAATGCAGGAAAGTCCCCGCAACTAAGCGGAATTTGAGGGCAGTCCACACAACACACAACGAGCCATCTATTAACTGCACTTTCCGTAGAGTGGGGCAACTGCTGTCTGTATTAGCAATTCTGAATACTATAATGTACACTGATTTGGAATTTTGGTGCCAGCAGGGGTGAGGGGGAGGGGGGGGAAGGGACGGAAGGTGGGGTGGAGGAGAAAGGTAGGACGGAGGTGGGGTGGGGGAGGAGGGAGGAGGGAAGGGAGAGAGAGGACGGAGGTGGGGGAGGAGGGAGGAGGGAAGGAAGGACGGAGGGGGGGGGAGGAGGAGTCGGAGGGGGGGAGAGAGAGGACGGAGGTGGGAGGAGGAGGAGGGAGGAGGGAAGGAAGGACGGAGGTGGGAGGAGGAGGAGGGAGGACGAAGGTGGGGTGGGGGAGAGGTCGGAGGAGGCCAGGGAGGAGGACAGAGGTAGGGGGGAGGGAGGTGGGGGGGAGGGAAGGGAGGACAAGGGTAGGGAGAAGGTGAGGACTGGGAGGGGGGGGAGGACGGGTCAGTTCCAGGAAAATAAATATTGCTTTGATATATTCTGTTCGTGGTATTGCGCTTGTGACAGAACGAAAGAAATGACATTTATTGCCATGTTAATGAAAATGATAATAGTAATAATAATAATAATCATAATCATTGTTATTATCATTATTAGCGGTTTTAGGCTTGGTACTGTTGTTGTTGTCATTTTCATTCTTATTGTGATAATAATAGTAATAATAATGATAATGATAAGAATATCATTGTTGTTGTTGTTGCTATTATTTATTATAATTATCATCATTATATACTGATGATAATAACAATAATAAATATTATCATCATCGTTATTGTTATCACTATAATTATTGTTATTAGTATCATTATCATTATAACAATTGTTATGATAATAATGATGATGATAATAATAATGATGATGATGAAAATGATAATAATAATAATAATAATAATAATAATAATAATAATAATAATAATAATGATAATGATAATGATAATGATAATGATAATGATAATGATAATGATAACGATAATGGTAATAATAATAATGGTAATAATAATAATAATAATAATAATAA
>NW_020869586.1:37500-42500 GCF_003789085.1 Penaeus vannamei | reverse complement strand
TTTAAGGTCAGTATATCCAAAGATTTAAGGTCAGTATATCCAATCAGATTTAAGGTCAGTTTATCCAAACAGATTTAAGGTCAGTATATCTAAACAGATTTAAGGTCAGTATATCCAAAAAGGTCAGATTTTAAGGTCAGTATATCCAAACAGATTTAAGGTCAGTATATCCAAACAGATTTAAGGTCAGTATATCCAAACAGATTTAAGGTCAGTATATTTAAAGTATTAAGGTCAGTATATCCAAAGTATTAAGGTCAGTATATCCAACCAGTTTACGAAAGCCACAGGACATTCGGTGCTACACTGTGTTTCTCCTGTGTGTGTGTGGCTTGATGTCGAAAGCCCTAATAAGGTATTGGAATCAGAATACCACTGACTTCTCGAATACCAAGCCATCCTATATTAAAATCTCAAAACCATTCTTCTTTGTGCATTGATGACTGATAACAAGATTGTGTACGGGGAGAGATTGACAGGTCCGGGGTGTTGGGACCTAATATTTGTTATCATCAGAATTCCATCGCTTTTGACAGTACAGCTTAACACAAACACGCTGGTGAAGTATGTATAATTTAGGGTTGTCAGGTTCTACTCTTTGATCTTGCGGTGGGGCTCAGATGGAGAAAATCGTGGGGTGGAAGGGTGTGTGTATGGGGGTGGGGTGGAAGGGTGGGTGTGTGTGTGGTGTGTGTGTGTTGTGTGGTGTGGTGTGTGGGTGTGTGGTGGTGTGTGTTTTTTTATTATTATTATTATTCCGAGACTGCCCTCATACTTGAGAAAGAAATACCATTTATCTCAAACAAATACAAAAATATTCTACATGTTCATACCTTTCGTTGACAAAGAGCCAGGGTGCATTTGAACAACCCAGTGGCAGACGAGACCAGGAAGTCCAATTACATGAACAATATATGATGTGACGCGTTAATATTATTCATGTACTAACATTACGCTCAAATTCAGTAATATAATTAATACCACTGACATTCACAACATCAAAAAAAAAAAAAAAACAATTATTCAAAGCAGGTTTAAATCAAGCCAAAGTGAATATATAAACTTTGCATAAAAAATGCGTCGGATTTATTTTATTTCTCTTCTCTCTTCTCTCTCTCTCTCTCTCTCTCTCTCTCTCTCTCTCTCTCTCTCTCTCTCTTCTCTCTCTCTCTCTCTCTCTCTCTCTCTCTCTCTCTCTCTCTCTCTCTTCTCCCCTCTCTCTCTCTCTTCTTCTCTGTCTCTTCTCTCTCTCCCCCCTCCTCCTCTCCTCTCTCTCTCTCTCTCCTCTTCTCTCTCTCTCTCTCTCTCTCTCTCTCTCTCTCTCTCTCTCTCTCTCTCTCTCTCTCTCTCTCTCTCTCTCTCTCTCTCTCTCTCTCTCTCTCTCTCTCTCTTCTCTCTCTCTTTCTCCCACCTCTCTATCTCTCTCTCTTATCTATCTATCTATCTTTCATACATACCGTATCTAAATTTCTCTCACTCTCTCTTTCTATCTATCTTTTCATACCTATCGCATCTAAATTTATAGCATGGCAGGAGCGGTTTTAATGAGTTGCAGAGGGACTGGGTTAATGAGACGTAATCAGGAGGCTAAGAAGGTAACATAGAAGCCTCAGACTTCGATAGCACGATGAGAGATAGCCCAAACCCTCATAATTTCGCTCATAACGCCGACCCTTCGTGATTTCAAGGGAGGAACATTGCAGAAACGCTTCGAATTATAAAACCACGCAAAAATTGTTGCAAAACATCGCTGCAATTGGCAATGCGTCTTCATCTCGGTGTAGTTATCTCGTCGTAGATTGCGAAATGCCCATACCATCAATTCGCGAGGCAGAATACCAATGAGAAATGGCAAGTTTATGATGGATGGGGACGTGTGGGAGAGCTCGGAGATTTATGGGTGTCGATAAATGTATGTGTTAATAAGTGTGTATGTGTCGATAGATTTATAAATGTCGATAGATGTATGAGTCGATAGATGCGTAAGTGTTGATAGATGTATGTGTCGATAGATGTGAAAGTGTCTATAGATGTATATGTCGATAAATGTATTAAGTGTTAATAAGTGTATAAGTGTCGATAGATTTATAAATGTCGACATTTATGTGTCGATAGATTTATGTGTCGATAGATTTATGTGTCGATAAATAAGTGTTGATAAATGTATAAGAGTCGATAGATGTGTCAGTGTCGATAGCTTTATAAGTGTTGATAAATATGTGTTGATATATGTATAAGTTTCGATAAATGAATAGGTGTAGGTATTTCTCTTCCTTATTTCATTGACTTCTTTCTCCCTTTTTTATTATTATTTTCTATTGACTTATAACGTCACACTGGTCTAGCGTTTTATTATTTCACTTGCATTTCTCGACAAAAGAAAAACATTAATCAGTAGTAATTTGCATCATAATAATTTACATAATAATTTGATAATAATTTGCATCATAAATTGCATCATAATAATTTCCATCATAGGCTTGTACTACGTGTACTACTACACGTCCTTACACAATAGTTCATTACAAAATTAAATAAGATTACCAAAGAAGAAGAAATTAGTGCGGACAAAATTTATGATTGTGATTCTGTTATTTCAAACCAGTATTTTTCCTTTGTCCATTTTCCCCTTTCTTTATTTTTCGTTCGATTGGTTCATAAAATCGTCAACAGAATTTGATGATTTCGCTTTGGACTCGATCTCATCACGTCTCAGCCCACGAGCCACCAGCCCAATAATAAAAAAATATAATAGAAAAAGAAATAAGAACCATCTTTTTTCTTTCTTGAGTAATAGAAAAAATAGGCAAAAAAATATTTGAAATTTGTCTTTTACAATCATAATTTTGGGAAATTACTTAAAAGAGTAGGTATTTGGTTTTCAAAATATTTCTGAAATAGGAAAGATAGATAAATAAGTTACCTTGTGTGTGTGTGTGTGTGTGTGTGTGTGTGAGAGTTTTAAAGAATTTTTCACCAGTTTCCAATCTATTTACAAAAATAAGAAATATCCCTTAAACAACGCTAAGAATATATCACCAAAGGCCACAAACAACCACTTCAGACCCACTAGTTCAGGAGTTCCACCTTTCAGCAAGTTTAAGTGGCACAGCCTAAACTTCCTTCTAGCACATATCCCTTTTGCTATGAAAGATGAAAGAGGTATAACACTATACCCTCTAAGACAAGGAAAATGCATCAACTTGCTTAACTCAATTCCACGTTAATCAGTCTTCAACGAAAGCCCTGAAGTTAAACCCTATAGTCTGCATATACATTGACTCGTGGGACCTATAGAACAGGGATAGTTAGGACCTCTTTATAACGAGTTCGCCGGCATCTCTAGGGTAACGTGAGGCGGTGAACAATAACCAGATATAATGGTTAATGTATGATCATGTTGCAGCCATAATTTTGTATTACTGGGCGTGGTAATGTGTGATATTTTAGTTGATGTGGTGGTGTATATCAGGGTCTTTTTTTTTTGGGGGGGGATGGAAGTTGTAGTGTTGTGTTGTATATTAGGATAGGCGTAATGATGTGGAAATACAGAAATTGAAACTAGAAATAAAGAGAAAAAAAAATCTAGGTGATGTATTTAACAGAAAGGGAAATAAGAAAATAAATCTAGGCGATGTATTTAACAGAAATGGAAACAAGTTAAAAAGAGAAAAAATCTATGCGATGTATTTAACAGAAATGGAAACAAGTGTAGGCGATGTATTTTATCAGAACTAGAAATAAGAAAAAGAGAAACAAATCTAGGCGATGTATTTACAGAAATAGAAGAAAGAAAAAAAAAAAAAAAAATCTATCCGATGTATTTATCAGAAATGAAAACCGGAAATAAATACATACTCTGAACGATGTGTATTTTGACGACCTCGTTTTTCTAACACAAACTGGCGAACGCAGAGGGTAATTTCTAGCCGAATCTAATAACGGGGATCTAAAAAGCAGAAGGAAAACTTATCTTCAATTGCAATGAAAAAGGGAAAGAAAGGAAAACGAGAAAGAAAATTTGTTGACCGCTATCTCCCCAACGGCAACCCTCCCACCACCAAACCACCCAAACCCCGCCCCTCTCCCCCCCACCTCACCCCACCTTCCGACCCTCCGTCCCCCACCACCACCCCACCCCGCCCCTGCCCCCCCACCACCACCCCCCCCCCCTGCCCCCTCAACCACCCCTCCCGCCCTGCCCCCCCAACCACCACCACCCCACCCTGCCCCTCCCCCACCCCACACCCCCCCCCCCAAAAAAAAAAAAAAAAAAAAAAATTAAACCCACCTTCGGCCAGCCCCTGAAGCACGAGACCCGAGGTGCCAAATCTGTCACAGAGGAGAATGGGAGCAGCAGAATCAGCCGGCAGGGGAGAGAGCGGTGTGGTCTGACTCGCCGCCCCTTCCGCTGATTGGGTCTGAGTCAGCGGCGGCGAGGTCAATATCCCCCGGAGGCTCGAACGGGCGAACACCCGACGCCGGCCAGGAGCTTCAACCCCCTTCGCCGCCCGTGGAGGAAATGGCCAAGTTCAAGGGGCCGCTCATTTAAGGGTGATAAGCGGGGGGGGGGGGGGGGTTAAAGATGAGTGATTAGGAAGGTGGGGAGGGGGGGGGGGGGAAGGGGAGGAGGAGGGAGGGGGGAAGGGGGAGGATAAAGGTGTGGGCATTCTGCGTTCGTCTGTTTAGAGTTGCGTTGAGGTTCGTGTTTCATAGGCTTTTGGAATGTGTTTGGATGTGTGTATAAAAACATATGCAGGTGTATGTGTGTGTATACACGCACAAACACACATTAAGATAGATATCCTGTGTGAACATTACACACACACATACACACACTTATGTATATATGTGTGGTGTGTGTATTATATATATATATATATATATATATATATATATATATATATATATATACTGTGTGTGTGTGCGTGTATGTATATATGTAGATACATACATATATATGATATATATATATATATATATATATATATATATATATA
>NW_020869586.1:30000-32500 GCF_003789085.1 Penaeus vannamei | reverse complement strand
AGATGAGAGAAAAAAGAAAGAAAAAAATACACTTATAATGTCATATGTTAGACAGACACATGCCGACACACTTAGTCACTCGCGTACACACACGTACGCACAAACACTGATGCATCTACACTCATACTAATCTATGTGTCTCTGTGTGTGCCTGTATGTGTGTGTGGTGTGTGTGTGTGTGTTGTGTGTTGTGTGTGTGTGTGTTGTGTGTGTGTGTGTGTGTGTTGTGTGTGTGTGTGTGTGTGTGTGTGTGTGTGTGTGTGTGTGTGTGTGTGTGTGTGTGTGTGTGTGTGGTGTGTGTGTGTGTGTGTGTGCGTGTGTGTGTGTGGTGTGTGTGTGTGTTGTGTGTGTGTGTGTGCCTGCATGTATGTGTGTGTGTGTGCGTGTGTGCCTGCATGTTGTGTATGTGTGTGTGTGTGTGTATGTATGTGTGTGTGTATTGTGTGTATGTGTATGCGTTTACATATATGTGTTCATATCAATACACGACTTCCTTTTTACATTACATCCATGCCATACATGAACGTTATTCACTCGTTACACCGCAGAGCCAACCCCATTCCGCCCTTATAAGGCAACCGCCATCTGGGCGACGCGCCGCTAATTCCTTCGCGATCGTCAGACTAATTGCGACTTCCGAGGCGTCTCTGCGCTCTCTCGGGATCTCAGACGGAATCGATTTCACTCTTCAGAACATCAGGCTTATGTGTATATATATGTATATGTATATATGCATATATATACATGTATATATATATATATATACATATATATATATATAGATAGAAGAGAGAGAGAGAGAGAGAGAGAGAGAGAGAGAGAGAGAGAGAGAGAGAGAGAGAGAGAGAGAGAGAGATAGATAGATATAGATAAAGATATACATATGTATATTATGTATGTATGTATGTATGTATGTATGTATATACACAAATGTACGTATATCTAAAGATCTGTGTATATGTGTATGTATATACACGTAAATAGATAGATAGATAGACAGATGAAAATATTTACATAAATCAATAAATACATAGGTGGATAGGTAATAAGATAGACAGGTAAAGATGTAAAGATAGATAGAGAAAGAAATGATTGATACGTGTATATACATGTATACATATATCTATCTGTATGTGTGCGCTTGCAATATATATATATAATAGGTGCAATATTCACCTGCTGTTGCCCTTACAGATTCATCCTTCCCCATCCAATTTTATCCGCCCACTCAGTGATAAATCGCCATAGCTTGATGCGTTTCCTCTTTGCAGTCATCCCCACGCGAGGTGACGACAAAAGGGGAAAAGGGAGTGGAGGAGGAGAGGAGGGAGAGAGGGGGGAGGGAGGGGGGAGGGGGAGGGGGAGGAGGAAGAGGGAAGGGTGGGGTGTGAGGAAGGAGGAGGGGAAAGAGGAGGGGGAGGAGGGTGGGGTGTGTGAGGAGGGGGAGGGACGGGGGGGAGAGGTCGAGGTTAGGAGGGGAAGGGGGAGGAGGAAGAGAGCGGGGGAGGTGTGGGTGAGGTGGGAGGAGGAGAGGGGGGCATAGATGGAAGGAGGGAGAGAGGGAGGGGGAAGGGGAGGGAGAGAAGGACGGGAGGAGGGATTAGGAGACAGAAGCGTGGAAGGGAAGGGTTGCGAAGAGAGAGATGTAAAGGGCTAGAGAAAGGGAAGGAAGGGGAAGGAGAATGGTGGGGAGAAGGGACGGAGGAGAGGGGGGGGGAGGGACGAGTCTCCATCATGGCACCGCCGACAGGGATAGATCGAAGCAATGAGGGTATTGACACGCCTTCCCCAACGGGCAGCGCGATCATCAGTTTGCGTCGGGGGTTGGCACTGTTCTTGTGACCGAGAGAGAGAGGAGGAGGGGGGGGGGGAAAGAGAGAAGGGGAGGGGGGGAAAGAGAGGGGAAGAGAGAGAGAGAGGGAGAGAGGAGAGAGAGAGAGGGGGGGAGAGAGAAAGAGAGAGGGGGAGAGAGAGAGAGAGGGAGAGAGAAGGGAGGAGAGAGAAAGGGGAGAGGGGGAGAGGGGAAGAGGAGAGAGAGAAAGAGAGAGAGAGAGAGAGAAAGAGAGGGGGGAAGAGAAGGAGAGAGAGAGGGGGGGGAGAGGGAGAGAGAGAGGGGGGGAGAAAGAAGGAGTGAGGGAGGGAGCAAGGGGAAGGGAGGGAGGAAAGAGTGAAAGTTGAAGAGGGAGGGAGTGAGAGAGAGAGAGAGAGAAGGATGGGAAGAGGCAGATAAGAGATAGAAAGATAGATAAATATAATGATTGAAAGAAAAAATAGTAAACAGAGACAGGGCAAACAAAATATAAATATAAACAGACTCAAAGACAGACAGACAACAGAGAAAGGGAAATAAAAAATAAAAATAAAACCATCAAAGAAAGCGCCAAAATAATAATAATAACAGTAATAATGATAAAATAATAACAGCAGTAACTAGATGAATAAAAGATAGATAAATAAATAAAAAATAAGAATCACCCCCCCTCCTCCCCCCTGTTCACCC
>NW_020869586.1:15000-17500 GCF_003789085.1 Penaeus vannamei | reverse complement strand
TTACAAACCGTCGAATAGTTATCAACAAAACAAAAATGGGAAATACTAATAGATTAAAAAGAATAATAATTAATAATGATAATGGTAATGATAAGAGTAAGGATAATAATGATGATGATGGGGATGTAATGATAAATGATGTGACAATCAATAATGGTAATATTAATGATAGTGATGATGAGAATGAGAATGATGATGATGATGATGATGATGAGGAGGGAGGAGAGAGATGATGATGATGAGGAGGAGGAGGAGGAGGAGTAGGAGGAAGATGGTAATAATGAAATTTAAAAAAATAATAATATAATAGCAATAACAATAATAAAGATACCAATAACACAAATAATAAAAACAACTATAACAACACTGACAATAACAAGAACAAAATCAGAGAAACCCCAGACATTCAGAGCCTCAACTATTGTGCACGTCCACGATCACATCTACGAAGATAAATGGAAACAAAGCAGTCTGTCTGTGTCTCCCCTAGATGTTCACTTCAAAAGACGAGCGTTATCTGCGACTATTCGGTCCAGTAAGCAAGCACTTCCTGTCTACTTCCTTTTGGTGCTTTGGTGGGACTGAAGGCAAGTATGTTTTTTTTTTTTTGTTTTTTTCTTGTTTCGGTCTCTTTCTCGTTATCTTTCTCTTTTTCTCTTTCTGTGTTTTGTTTTTCTTTCTTTCTCTCTTTCTCAATATTTCTCTTTCTCTCTTTCTTTCTCACTCTCACTCTTCTCTCTTTTTCTCTCTCTTTCTCTTTTTCTCTCTTCTCTCTCTTCTCTCTCTCTCTCTCTCTCTCTCTCTCTCTCTTCTCTCTCTCTTTTCTCCCTCTCCGTATCTATCGACTGATCAATCTGCTCCTACCCCCCCCCTATCTCTCTATCTCTCTTGTCTCACTCTTTCGTTCTCTCTTTCTCACACATACACATGCTCATACGTACATTCAAATGCACACATTCGTGCAAATATCAACATGTACAGTGACGCATACAAATACTCATCTACATACACACAAGAGCACATACACACAGACAAATATGCACAAATACGAAGGTACATACACATTTACGTAAATACACATAAATTAATATAGACACGTATATCTATCCTTATACACACATGACTATGCATACACCCGTAAATATGCCTGTTTATGTGTACAAAAGCATCCTTACACACGCATTTGCATTCGAACAAGCACTTGCGCATACACACATACATACAAGCACAAGTGAACACATTATATTTATTTATATATTGTTCAGCATGAATCTTACAGATACACGCACGCACATAAAAAAAAAAAAAAAAAAAAAAAAAAAAAAACATAATTCAAACACGCACAGACACATGCATTGAGATACACGCATACACACAGTTACATAGATACTCACGGCGCGCACACACACACACACAGTTACATAGATACACACGGTGCGCACACACACACATACTTTTAATTATGTATATATACTTTTTTTTTACTTTTTCCCCTTAATGTGTACAAACCAGGATTTGCTCACTAGTGGTTCTTGGACTTGCCCTTCCCTTGGTTCTTCTCTTCCATCTCTCTCTGCTTCCTCTCCTTCTCTTTCTCCATCTCCCGCCTTCTCCTCTCCTCCTCTCGCTCCTTCCTCTCGTCCGAGCACTTGGCTCTCCCGCCCCTCTCTGGGGCCCTTCAAAGGCATCCTCTCTTTTCTCCCTCTGCATCAACCTCTACTTCCCGGCTCCCGAGGGCGTCGAGCGCTGCCCCTTCAGCCGGCCAAGCAGCTGCTGGAGTCCGCTGGGCCCACGGCGGTCGGGGTCACCAGCTGGTGGTCTAGCAGCGAGCTCCCCACGCGAGGGAGACGCTCCGGTAAGTGGCTCTTCATGTGGCTCGGACCGGCAACCACGATCTCATCCCCCAGGCCTCCGAGATGAAGGCCCGCTCGATACGCTTCATGTGGGTCCGGCGGCTCTCCTCCGTCGCCAGCCTGGTGAAGCGGTTCTGGGACTGGCCCGCCCTGCCTGTTGGCCACGCCGAAGGTCTTGTCGGAATTCAGCTCGAATGAGGCTATCGTGCCTACGGTCAAGATTGGTGGGCGCCCTGGATCACCACGAAGCCATGCGTGGCCTCCTCGCTGTACTCCGCCTTCTGCACGGGAGCAGGGGCGGCGCAGACTTTCCTTTTTGCAGAAAGGGTCAACTTTCTTCCCGCTGTAGTTGACAGCGTTCTCCGAGGCAAAGGCCATGCTTTTAAAGAATCTCGAGGTCGCGGAGGGCAACTCCCAATAGAGAGTCCTTGTCGGGATCCACTCCGAATATCCTTCCTTAGAGGAGGGTAGTCGGCTGACTTCAGGTCGATGCCCTGGCCGTCCTGCAGACGAGGGAGCTCATCAGCGACCTCGAAGCTCGATCCGAGCTTCTTCTTGAGGCCCTTGCTGGCTCGTTCGAGGCCGTGCACCAGCTTCTCGCGGTTAAGCTCATCTATTTGAGGCAAAGCCATGGTATGCGAGCTTCC
>NW_020869586.1:7500-10000 GCF_003789085.1 Penaeus vannamei | reverse complement strand
GCATGACCCATATATCTGTTGTAATAAGGAGCAGCATGATATTGGTAATCTGCATGGCGGTTTTACAGGCTGTAATGCGGAAATAAATGTATTTTGTGCCATGTAATTTCTTATTAATGTTTCCTGTTAGAGTTAGTGATGTTGCAATGGAGGAGAACAACAATCGAGATAACTATGGTTCCAAAACGAGTTCCAATCATATGACTATTAAAGAAGTTCAGTGGACACAAATAGATATGCTTCATGGTCAAGAAAAGCAAAATCCAAACATTTGACCTAGAGAAATAAACTGATGAGTGAAAATAATCGTTAAAAAATATCGAAAAAAACGAATTCGAAGCATGTGCTTATACGTTTTTAAAAATGCAAGTAGATGAATGAATAGAAAAAACACACAAAAGAACCCAGAATAGCAAATTCAAAACAGACGACTAACACAAAACGAAAAGAGATGAAGATTAAGAAAATAATGAATCACCCACGTGCTTTTTATTTATTTTTCATTTCCTCTTCCCTTGCTCTCAATCCCTCCACTTTACAAACCAAAATAAATGAAAACTAAAAAAAAATAACGAGAGAGAATGAGAGAGGAGAGAGAGAGAGAGAGAGAGAGAGAGAGAGAGAGAGAGAGAGAGAGAGAGAGAGAGAGAGAGAGAGAGAGAGAGAGAGAGAGAGAGAGAGAGGAGAGAGAGAGAGAGAGAGAGAGAGAGTGTGTATGGAAAGAAAGAGAAAGAGCAAAGAGATAGATAGATAGAGATAGATGATAGATAGAGAGAGAGAGGGAGGGAGGGAGAGTATGAGAAAGAAAGAGAAAGAGATAAAGAGAGAGTGTGAGAAAAAAAGACAGAGAGAGAAAAGACAGAGACAGAGGCAAGAGAGAGAGAGAGAGAGAGAGAAGAGAGGGGGGGGGAGTAAATAAATACATAAATGAAATAAAAATAAATAAATACGATAATTGAAGAAAAGAAATAATAAATGAACAGTGAATGAATAAAACAGATAATTCAATCAACAAATAAAATGTACAAGCAAAACAAAAATCATAATCATACAAAAAAAAAAAGTGAAAACAATATTAACAATATGTGATAATGAAATCAATAAGGCTAATAATGATGATAATTATGGAATGTGATTAAATATATGATAATGATTATCATTGATAATATTGATAATAATAATATGCTTGAATGATAAAAATAATTGATAATGCTAAACTGATAACAATAATGATAATGATGATAAGGGTGATCATAATTATGATAATCATAATAATAATAATGATAATAGTAATAGCAATAATGATGATATTAATTATAAAAATGATAATAATAATAGAAATAATAAAGATGATGATTATAACAAAATAATGGGTTATATTAATGATGCGATGAGATGATGATAAAAATAATGATAACGATAATAATAAAATAATAATAATGAATAATAATAATTGATAATAATAATAATAATAATAATGACAATAATAATAATAATAATAATAATAAAATAATATCATTAATAATAATAATAATAATAATAATAATAATGATAATAATAATAATAACAATAATAATGATAATAACAATAATAAAAATGACATTAACAATAATATAATCATAATAATAATAACAATAATAATAATGACATTAAACAATAATATAATAAAAAATAATAATGATAAGTGCAGTTGAAAATGATATGTAATAATAATGATAATGATAATAATAATAATGATTATAACGATATTGCCAATAGAAATAATAGTAATGATAATAATGATTACAATGATAATATTAATAATTATAATAACAATAGCAATGATGATAATGATAATAATGATGATAATAATAGTAAATGATTAAAAATAATGACTGAAGGTTAATAATCACAAAAAATAACAATAAAGAAGAACACAATTAATAACAATAGTGATAATAATGATAAAAGAAAACAATAATGATAATAATAAATCCAAAATTTATCGTTCAAGCGTTCCTTTGAGATCTTCTGACGTGTGAGATGCTAATGAATGATTCCAGCATCCGGATTCTAGACAAGTGAGAGGGGGGGGGAGGAGGAGAGGGAGAGGAGGAGAAGGAGAGAGGGAGGGAAGAGGAGAAGGTGTCGGAGGGCAGTGAGGGGAGGAGGGAAGGAAAGGGGAGGGGAACGAAGGGCGAGGAGAGAGAGGAGGAGAAGGAGAGGAGGGAGAGGGGAGAGGACAGGAGAGGAGGAGAGGAGTAAGAGGAGGAAGGGAGAGGAGGGAGAAGGGGGGGAGAGAGTAGGAGATAGAAGATGAGGGGGAGAGGTAAGGAGGGATGAAGGAGAGGAGGAGAGGAGAGAAGAGGTGGAGGGGAGAGAGAATGAGGGAGAAGGGAAGGGGGATCGAGGAGGAGTAGAGGGGGAGAGGAAGGAGAGAAGGGGGAAGGGTGAGACGGAGAAGGGAGCGAGAGGCTAGGAGAGGGGGGGGGTCATATGGGTTCAAGTTAGGCCTATGACA
>NW_020869586.1:0-2500 GCF_003789085.1 Penaeus vannamei | reverse complement strand
CCTCCTCTCCCCCCTCTTTCTCTCTCGCCCTCCCCCTTTCTCCCTCCTTTTATCACATCAATTCTCTCGTCACCTCTTATTTCCTCCTCCCCTCTCCCCCCCTTTCTCCCTCCTTTCATCACATCTATTCTCTCGTCTCCCCTCCCTTCCCCTTTCGTGAACTGAAATCACGTGACCCTCATGAGTCACACTCGGGGACTACGGACCCAAGGATGTCTGAGTCATCCTCATTAATTCGTCCTCATTATTACCTCATGGGAACGGTGATTCAAGACCGACCGTGTTAGTCTGTGTACGATTAACAGAAACACAGGGACGTAGAGATAAAATATGGATAAAAGAGGAAATAGCCATATTAAGAGTCTCGTAGAAAGGGTAGAGAGAAAAACATGCAAATATTTATCAATATTGATAGATATTTTCCTCCTTCTTCTTCTTCTTTCATTTCCTTTCTTCTTCTTTTTCTACTTCTTTTCCTTTTCCTTTTCCTTTTCCTTCTTCTCCTTCTTCTATATTTATTTATTTATTTATTTGTAATATTTTATCCGCGTAGAATTATATACCTAAAAACAATCCCCGGAGACGCATCTACATATCCTCTAAACCCATAAATTTTCGTCTTTTCCGAGGTTTAAAAATCTTTTTTTTTTCTCCCTCTCGTTTCACTTCCTCAAACCACTTCAATCGCCGAAGTGAGCTCCCTGTACTGTCGTCAGCGTGGTAGAGCTTTCAAGCAGTTTCTTCTTTATTTAAAGTGGTTTATGGCGCTTGGCTTTTACTGAAGTCTGGGTGAAATTCGTCAGGGGGCTGTGTGTGTTGAGCGAAGGGGGGGGGGGGGGGGCGTCAAATGCTAGTGTTTAGACCTTTTATTTTTATTTTTTGTTTATTTTTTGTTGTTGTTGTTGTTTGTTGTTCTTTTCTCTCTCTCTTCGTTTATTTGTTTTTTCGTTTGTTTTATCGTTTTTTTTTTTCTTTTTTTTTTCGCTTTTATTCCTTCGTTTTTCGTTTTTCTTTTTCTCCCTAATCTTTATTGTGTTCTTTTTCTATCTCTCTTCTTTCTTTCTTTTCACTTCCTCTCTCTTTCTCTCTATGCTGAAATCTTAAAACGAAATTCGCAACGGAATACGCAGATAGAGACACATGAATTCTATTGGTATTGCATGACTCCGATTCACTCCGATCGATATACACTAAAATCACCTACATTACTTGATGAATAAATATATTGATATTTTCTGTCCAGTTTCAGTTTTTTTATATTAACAAATTATCTTTCTGTTGTTATTGTTTGTTTTCTTCTCTTTTTAGATATTTAACCATTTTTTTTATTTTCTTTCTTCGTCTTCTTTTTCTTCTTCTTCTCCTCTTCCTCCTTTTTTCGGAGATGAAAAAAATCTAAACTTACTTTGTACACGAAACAATAATTTCATGAGAAATTATTGATAGTAGACTGAAAATAGATAAGCAATTAATTGAATAAGCAGATAAATGATTAACTATATGAATGGAGGAATATATAAACCAACAAACAAATGAATCTAAAAAAATAGATAAATTTGTGAATAATGAATGTATATATAAATAGCTAATAAAATAATAATAAATATGAGTAATAAATCAACTGATAGATAATTAAATAAACAAAAAAGAAAAATAGATGAATAGATAGATAAATAGATGAATAAGATAGGGAAAAAGTACGTTAACTCCTACTATAAAATTTAATCTTTAACTATAAAAAGTGAAGATCAAAGGAACCTCAATAAAACATCAATTATAATCAAAGAATTGATTTGAGAGAATTCTTTAATTGGTCTCTCGCTGTATTAATTAGCTGATTTAAAGAGCGGACAAAATGTACTTTGATTGTAGAGTCGAAGTAGACGAGTGGCGCTTTTTAGCATATTCGGCTAACTTTTCTTTTTTTTTTTCTTTTTTTTTTTTTTTTTTTTGGGGAGGAGGGGTCGTTTCCTCTTTTTTTCTTTCTCATTCTTCTTATTTTGCTTCTTTCACCACCCCATCCACATAATTATTTTCCTCTCCTTTCATCTTCTTTTTCATTTTTTTCTTCGTTTTCATCTTTCTCTTCTTCATCTTCATCATCTTCTTCTTCCTCCTCCTCCTCCTCTTCTTCGTCCTCATTTTCCTCCTCTTCCTCTTCTTCGTCCTCCTCCTCCTCCTCCTATTCTTCCTCTTCCTCCTCCTGCTCTTCCCCTCCTCAACAGACCCAATCCCAATCTCTCCCTCGCTTGCCCAATCCCCCTCCTTCCCTGTTAAACAATCCCCAATCCCTCCTTGATCTGCCTAATCATAATCTCCAGCTTCAGGCCGCGTGGAATCCGAGAAAAAACTCTACGGTCATTTCTCGCGGCAGTTCGATTACGAAGCTGTCTGTCGCTCTCTCTTTGTCTGTCTTTCCGGTTCTATTTTTTCTCTTTCTCTATCTATCTTTCTGTCTATCTGTCTATCTACCTATCTATCTCGCTTTCTATCTATATAC
>NW_020869585.1:169189-172591 GCF_003789085.1 Penaeus vannamei | reverse complement strand
ATGGGGCGGTTTTGGTGGCAGTGGGGTAGGCAGGGACATGAGGAAGAGGAAGAGGGAAAAGAAAGGGAGGAAGGAGGAGAAGTCTGAAAAGAGGAAGAGGGAAGATGTTGATGATGATGAGGAGGAGGAGAGAAATCTGAGGGTGAAAGAGGAGAAGGAAAAACGGAGATGATGATGATAATGAGGAAGAGAGGAGGAAAGAAGTCTGAAAATGAAAGAGAAAGAAGGAAAAATGGATGATGATAATGATGATGAGGAGAAGGCAAGAAGTCTGAGATTAAAGAGAAAAGGGGGAAAGGAGAGAGAGAAGAAGAGGGTGAAGAGAGAGACATATTTTATCTTATCTATTTTTATATATATATATTTTTTTTTTTAAGAAAGAGAAAGTGGAACTGGAGGAATAACAGAAGTAGGATGAAAATAATAATAAAAAACCGAATATTAAAAAAAAACAAGAAATTTTCAATAAGGCGAAATGTATTAGCTATTGTGGTGAATGAAAACTAAAAGCTAGGAAAAGGGACGAAGCGCAATAAAAGCAAGGCAAATGAAATAAAAAGAAAAGAATTGAAATGCGATGAATAACCAAATGAAAAGATAGAATGATACGTAGAGAGAGGCAAGAGGAGAACAGAAACTTACAAGAAACAAAGGAGAATATTGATTGGTATAAACAAAACATAAACCGGAACAGAAACAAAAATATAAAAAGGAGATAGAAATGCAAAATTGGATGAAAACAATAGAGATTAAAACAACGAATAATAATGATTAAAAAGACAGAAACATAAGGGGAGAAAATAACAAAAAATAACCAACACATACAAACAAAGAAAATTGAAAAAACAAACAAACACAAAAAGACAAGAGAATATGCGACAAAAGCAATAAAAGAAGGAAGAGAGGAAGAAGAAGAACATTTTTCCAAGACCAAATCGTATTTCTTTTGACGCGAAGAACACGGATTTGCCTCGAAGAACAAAACGTTCTTGAGCTCTGGCAATGTTCTGTAAAATATGAAGACATCAAAGAAAGTAATAAGAATGGAAGGCGGGGGAGAGGAAGATATGATAAAGAAAAGAATGACAAACCAGAAGATAACGAAGATGGAGATGGAGACGATGTGATAAAGTGTAAGTGAAGATGATGAAGAAGATCAGAAATAAGGTGAAGAAAATTAGGTAAACTAAACTAAACTTAAAAAAAAAAAAAAAAAAAAAACGGAGGAAAATTATTAGACGCCGATGAAAAGGGAATTAAGAAGGGGATAATAATGATGAAGGAGTCAAAAGACAACAAAGAAAGAGGAGATAAAAGAGGTACATGATAACTTGTATCTGGCTGAAGGGAAGAAAATATTTACTCAAGACGTGAATTTTGTTTTTATTTCCATAATGCCTTTGATTTTTCCCGTGTTTTATTGTTCTTTCCCTTTCATCCTTTTCTTATTCTCCTCCTTTTGATTATTCTCTTATTCTCTTCTCAAAACAACTCCCTTATCGTTTTTTTATAATTTTCTTTGTAATCCTTCTTATTTTTCGTCACCGTCTTCCATTTATAAACAAATGCAAGCAAATAACGATAAAATTTACCCACTCTCTTTATCTGTCTTTGTCTCAGTCCGTCTGTCTGTCTCTTTCTCTCTCTCTATCTCTCCCACCTCTCTCTCTTTCTCTTTTCTCGCTTCCCTGCCTCTGTCTCTTTCTATTTGTCTCTACCTCTCTCTCTCTATCTATCAATCTTTGTCTCTCGCCCCTCTTTTTCTTTCTATCTGCCTTCTTCCCTCCCCCTGTCTCTTTCTCTCTGTCTCTACCCCGCCTCCCCCCTCTCTCTTTCTCTGTCTGTCTTTGTTTCTCGCCCGTCTCTCTCTTCCTCTCCCTCTTCCCACTTCCTTCCCCCTGTCTCTTTCTCTCTGTCTCTGCCCCGCGTCTCTCTCTCTCCTCCTTTCTCCCCTTGCCTATCATCCTCAGTCCTATAACCATAAAGAAACAAACTCCCTTTTTTCCCCTTCTCCTTCGCCCCGCTATGTCCTGTCCTCGCCCTTACTTGCAAACAAATAAACCTACTTCCTCCCTCCGTTCCTGTCCTTGTCCCCAAAACAAACGCAAATAAACAAACCTCTTTCTCCAAAAAATCAAGCACCCATTCTTTCTTCTGTCAACTGTCGACCTGTCAACTCCCCTCTCCCCTCCCCCAGCTCCCCCTCTCCCCTCCCCCGTGAGAGGTCTTCGCTCTCTTCCATTCCCCGATTTACACGTCTCCCTTCTTCTTCTTCTTCTCTACGTAAACACATGTAAACAAACTCCTCAATATCTCTCCCCTTATTCGTCTCAAGATAACCACAAGTAAACACAAATACCCCCCCCCCTTTTCCCCCTCTTCACTCCAAAGTAAACACAAGTGAACACCACATTCGCCCATCCCCCTCTTCACCCCAAAATAAGCAGATAAACAAGTCCCTTCTCTCCCTCTTTCCCCTCATCACCCCAAGATAAACAAATAAGCAAGCCCCCTTATTCTCTCCCCTCCTCCTCCTTCTCCTCTTCTCCACAAAGAAAAGACAAGACAAATAAAACAAATACAGACGTCACCTTTGGCGACCTCCTCCCTCTTCAGCACAAGATAAACAATAATAAACCTCAGTGTCACCTGTATTCTCCTCCCTCTCTCCAAACCCTCCTCCTCCTCCTACCCTTCCCCTTGTCCTCTCTAAACTTCCCCTCCTCCCAACTCTTCCCCTCTTCCCCTCCCTTTACCCTTCCCCTCACACCCTCACCCCGACCCCTCCCCGACCCCTTCCTCAACCCCCCCCCCCCCCACAAGACAAATAAGCAAACAGCCCCCCCTTCCGCCCCCCCCCCCTCCCTTCAGATGCACAGGTCAACCACACGTACATGCAGACAAGGCAACGGAGTGCACTATTAATGGGCCGCGCGGGTCGTGGTCTGAACCATGTATAATAGGGTGGTTCAGGGGCTCTTGCGCTCTCCTGGGGTCTCCTATCTCTCTCTTTTATATCTCTGTTTCTGTATCTATTTGTGTGTTTCTCTTTTTCATTCTACTTTTCTTTCTTATTCTTATATTCTCTTTATTCCTCTGTATGTCCGGCTGCCAATGTCTTTCTTTCTCTCTCTTACTACTATCTTTCTTTCTCTCTCTCTGATTACTCTTTCTCTTTACTCTTACTAATCTCTCTCTCTCTCTCTGTCTCCCTTTCCAAAGCAACCACAATCTGTCTCCTCTTTGCTTCATATTCCAATCGCACTAGGATTTCTTATCTTCACACGCACACACACGCACACACACACACACACACACACACACATATACATATATATATATATATATATATATATATATATATATATATATATATGTATATTGTTGTGTGTGTGTGTGTGT
>NW_020869585.1:111689-164189 GCF_003789085.1 Penaeus vannamei | reverse complement strand
CTCGAGGCACGGGCGGCGGGAAGGGCGATGCAGGGGAGGGCGGCTTCGAATGCCCGCCCGGCCCGGCTCGAGGCACGGGCGGCGGGAAGGGCGCTGCAGGGGAGGGCGGCGAATATGCACGGGCGGCGGAAGGGCGATGCAGGGGAGGGTGGCTTCGAATGCCCGCCGGCCCGGCTTGCAGGGGAGGGCGGCTTTGAATGCCCGGCCCAGCTCGAGGCACGGGCGGCGGGAAGGGCGATGCGGGGAGGGCGGCTTCGAATGCCCGCCCGGCCCGCTCGAGGCACGGGCGGCGGGAAGATGGCGGGGAGGGCGCTTCGAATTTCTTTGAATAATAACATAAAAATAGCATCGAATGCCCGCCCGGCCCAGAGCAACATACTATTTCTACTTCTACCATGCACACAAACACACACACACACATAAACATGTACATAAAAATGATCATTTACGGTGCAAGCGACAAGGATCCAGTGTAACAAGTAAACAGAGTAAAAGGAGCAAGCCATAACACCTTTACGAACCAGCGCCATCCGGGCCAACCATTGTCGGCAGCCCCAACCATAGCAAAAATCCCCCATTACAAGCCATTACCCAAAGTGCCAGGAGAGCCAAGCCAGTGCCAAGACGCAGACGCTCCCGGACCATTCAAGGAACGGCCTCCCGCGGGCCTCGCCAACGAAGTCAATTTGTCTGTAAAATGTTTCTCTTTCTCTCTTGTGCGCTTCCCTGGCGTGGATAAGCAAGGAGAAAGTGAATCTTGGTGCCATTGTGCTGTTTAAGGGGGAGACTGTTTTATTTAGGGAGAGGGGAGGGGGAGAAAAGGAAAGGGAGAGAACGTATGTATGTATGTCGTATGTATATATACTTACACACACAAACACACACACACATTTATGCACACACACACATATTTATGCACAAACACACACACACACATACACATACATATATATATAAATACACATATACATACATACATAAATACATACATACACACACACACACACACACACACACACACACACACACATATATATATATATATATATATATATATATATATATATATATGTGTGTGTGTGTGTGGTGTGTGTGTGTGTGTGTGTGTGTGTGTGTGTGTGTGTGTGTGTGGACACACACACACACACACACACACATATATATATATATATATATATATATATATATATATATATATATATATATGTATATATATATATATATATATATATATATATATATATATATATATATATATATATATGTATGTATGTGTGTGTGTGAGCATGTGAGTGTGTGCGTGTGTGTGTCGTTGAGAGAGAGAGAGAGAGAGAGAGAGAGAGAGAGAGAGAGAGAGAGAGAGAGAGAGAGAGAGAGAGAGAGGAGAGAGAGAAGAGAGGAGAGAGAGAGTGAGAGAGAGAGATGTGTATCTCATAGACGTTGTGTCATTCTGCATGTACAGTATGTTGCGCAAAGTCAAACATAAGCATCTTTTGATAAATATGTATCCGCAGATATTAGTTACACTTCCCTTAATTAAAAGGGAACATCTCTCAATAAGCAAAAACTTTTTTCCTCATAAAGGATATTTCTTAGAACTGGTGACGTGCTAAGCGTTCTGTGATTGGTCCAGATCCCCCACCGAGCTGAGGGGCTGAACCAATCAACAGGCGTTTGGCAATTACCATATGGAATGAGTGTCTGTGATACGCGTTTCATGAGTGGCTGGAAACGGAAGGTCTTCCTCGAATTTCGCCCGATAAGATTTTGAAATTCTTAGAAGGAATCAAAGAGAATAAAGAAAATATTCAAGACAAGTACCAACAACGACTAAATATAAACAAACGGAAAATTATGTACATGGAGTAGCACAGAGGAATAAAAGAGACAAGAGATATTAAAAGAGACAAGACATAATTAAAGATAAGTTCCTTGCTTCTGTTACTTGCAAATAACACGCCCATAAATACAAACACACACACACAGCCTCATGCGCACATTTGCATAAATAGGAATAGAAATAGGCTGATAAAAATAAGATGAATCAAGGTTTGTTACATTCTGTTGCTCTCTTTCTCTCAGTCTCTCTCTCTCACTCTCATTCTCTCATTAAACGTCCTCCGGCCCCATGGATTACCGACGACATCAAGAGAGCCATAACAGATAGAAATGATTTCCATAACGCTCTAAAAAATAACAGACTCGACATGACACTCCAGGCTCACTATAAACAAAGAAAGAGAAATGTGAAATCGCTAATACAAGAAGCCAAAACTGATTATTTTAGAAATAGATTAACAAATTGTAAAAAAAAAGATTCAGCTAAAACATGGAAGATTTTAAAGACACTTATACCAAACAAAAACAACCATAAAGATAATCTAAACACTAAAATTAGTGCAAATGAATTTAATGAGTTCTTTGCTAAAATTGGACATTCCACATATGAACAAACAAACGCTTCCATATCTAAACAAAACACAGTAAGTATAGGGCCCTCAGGAAATTGTTTCAGACTACAACCTGTTCAAAGAGAAACCGTAATCCTGACAATAAAACACCTGCGTGAAACAAAGTCTGTGGGGGTGGATGGTATTGCTCTTCGCTTTCTCAGAGACAGCCTACCTGCTGTGGCGTATTACTTAACGGTTATCATTAATACATCTCTGGTCACCGGTGACTTCCCATCGCTCTGGAAGCATGGCATAATAACGCCAGTTTTTAAATCTGGCGACAACGACGAAGTTAATAATTATCGCCCTATTACCATACTTCCTATACTATCGAAGGTTCTCGAAAAAATCGTAGCAGACCAACTGACATTACTAGAGACACACGACCTATTATCTATAACACAGCATGGCTTCAGAAGTAAGCTGTCCACTGAAACAACATCATTGCAGATTACAAATAATATTTATGAGAATATAGACAACAACCGTATAAACTTGCTTATATTGTGCGACTTATCAAAGCCCTTTGATAGTGTCAATCACAAAATCCTCATCAGTAAACTAATGAATCACAAAATTGACACATATTGGTTCAGAAGCTATCTAAGTAATAGAACCCAATCAGTCAAAATTAGCGAGAATATATCAGAAAAACAGTGTATCCTTTGGTGTCCCACAAGGATCTATATTAGGCCCAATCCTGTTCATAATATTTGTAAATGATCTGTCAACCATAGCCCAAAATTGCCTTCTTGTTCAATACGCCGATGACTCACAATTTCTACATAGTGATTCTGTAAACAACTTAGATACACTGATACTAAAGACCTAGGAGACACTTTCACAAGTAAAAGGATACTTTGACTCAAATGGCCTTAAGATAAATCCAGATAAGACACAATGTATATTCATAGGTAGTCGCCAAAACATCGCCAAAATTCCTGTAAACACGACCATAATATTTGAAGACAGCTATATAAGACCGAGAACTTTTGTAAAAAATCTAGGCGTACACATTGACAGATTCATGACATTCGAGAACCACGTCGATAACATCCACAGGAAAGTAATGGGCACACTAATTTACCTGTCATATCAAAAATAGAATCCCAGCTGAAACTAGAATATCTGTTATACAATCACTAGTTCTCAGTATAATTAACGATTGCTCAAATATATGGGGTACAGCAAACAAAGGTCAAATTCAGAAAATTCAAAAATTGCAAAACTTTGCTGCCAGGGTAGCACTTGGGAACGAAAAGAAGTATGACCACATTACCCCACACATAAACAAAGTTAACTAAAAGTACATCACAAATGCAACTATGATACCTGCATACTAATTCACAAAATGATCCACGGTTTTTATCCAAAATGGTTGTTAACCCTTCCAACTGTAGGTAATACAACTTGTGTCCAAACAAGACAAGGTAACTCCCTACATGTTAAAAGATCACGTACAGACACAGATACTAACTCGTGGACCCATGATATGGAACCAACTGCCTTTTGATATCAGAAACATTCAAAACACAAATACACTCAAAAGGAAATTAAAGGAACATCTATTAAATCACCAATGACATCAGGTTTCTAAATATAAGGATAGACAAGACTTATATGTAACACCATTGATTCTATGTTTAACTTGTATAAATTTGTACTGTAACATCACTATGTATATAATAAGAATAATCATAGTGACAAATGGAATAAAGTATTTTGAATTTGAATTTGAATTTGAATTTGAACTTTGTTTATCTGTCGTCTGTCTGCGTGGTCAGCGTTCAATGCCACAAAAGTAGAAAACAAGTTATGAATGAGAATGAGCATCGCAGCAAAGATGTAATAGCCAGGTTTCGACTTTATCTACGTAAAAAACACATGTCTCTTGACGAAAAGAATCGGAAGCGGCTAATACTACCCGTAAGCTGCGAAGATATTCCTTCTCATTCGTTCATTTTTTACATGTTGTTAATCTTTCTCACATCATATTTTTTTTCTCTATTTTCTTATTTAAGACCAAGATAAAAACGGGAAAGGAGGATGCAAGAAGACAGAAAGAAGTCAAACAAAAAACAAAAGTAGGAAAAGAGAAAGAAGGCGAATAAAAAGACAGATAGAGAGAAAGCAAACGAAAAGAAGGTAAAATAAAGGAAAGAGGGAAGACAGGAAAAGTAAATAAAGAGAAAATAAGGGTGTGGTGTGTGTTGGGGGGGGGGGGGGGTGGAACCTAAAAAGAAAACAAGAGAAAACAAGAGGAGAGAGAGGGATCGCGATTGGTAGAGGAGAGGAAAATGGATATAGAGACACCAGGTGAAAACAAGAGAAAAGGGAAGAGGGAGTAAAAGGGGCAGAAAGGCAGAACGACCGCGAGAGAAAGAGAGACAGAGAGAGAGAGGGAGGGAGGGAGGGAGGGAGGGAGGGAGGAGAGAGAGAGAGAGAGAGAGAGAGAGAGAGAGAGAGAGAGAGAGAGAGAGAGAGAGAGAGAGAGAGAGGGGAGGGAGGGAGGGAGAGGGAGAGGAGAGAGAGAGAGAGAGAGAGAGAGAGAGAGAGAGAGAGAGAGAGAGAAGAGAGAGAGAGAGAGAGAGAGAGAGAGAGAAGAAGGAGAGAAGAGAAGAGAAGAGAGAGAGGAGAGAGAGAGAGAGAGAGAGAGAGAGAGAGAGAGAGAGAGAGAAGGAGAGAGAGAGAGAGAGAGAGAGAGAGAGAGAGAGAGAGAGAGAGAGAGAGAGAGAGAGAGAGAGAGAGAGAGAGAGAGAGAGAGAGAGAGAGAGAGAGAGAGAGAGAGAGAGAGAGAGAGAAAGACCAAATGAAAACGAGAGAACGGGAAGGAAGAAGGTGCTGATGGTGAGGGGGAGAGGGGGGGGGCGTAGGAGCGTGAGGCGCACCTAAAGAACCTTCCGGAAGATCAGCACAAAGTGTGAGATTCCGCAAGTTTGTGATGAAGATGAATCGCGAATCGAGAGTCTGTCGTGAAAGTGCGCCGCCTCGTTGCCGCTCGCTTCTTCCGTGTAACTTTTTTTTTTTTGAAATTTGTTTGCTCTCATGTTTGGGTTGTGGTTATTATGTATCTTTTTATGTTTGTTTGTTTGTTCATGCATTATTGTGCTCTAATCCTTTTTTATTTGTTTACTTTCATGTTTAGGTTGTTTGGTTTGGTTTATTATGTGTTTGTTTATTCATGCATTATCGTTTTCTGATCCTTTATCTATTTGTTTATTTTCATGTTTGGGTTGTTTGGTTTGCGTTACGTTTATTATGTACCTTTCTCTGTTTTTGTTTATTCATGCATTCTCGTTTTCTAATCCTTTTTTATTCATTTACTTTCATGTTTGGGTTGTTTGGTTTGTGGTTATTATGTACCTTCTTGTGTTTGTTTGTTTATTCATTCATTCTCGTTATCTGGTCTTTTTTGTTTGTTTATTTTCATGTTTTGGATGTTTGGTTTGTGGTTATTTTGTACCAGTAAGGTGGTCTTGGATGCTGCATCTCATCCTCTCCGCTCTCCCGCTCTGAATGCCGTGTTGGAGGATTGTCTCACGTGTCTCACCTCGGTTTTGGGTTGTTTTTCTCGATTTTATTTACTTTTATTCTTTTATTTTAGTCTCCCCTTTTTATTCTGTGTTTTCTCTGAGCATTTTTTTATGATTCAATAACGAGACATTATTATGTCCCTTTCATCATCTGCATTTATTCATTTTAGTTTTTTTTAACATTCAGTAAAGTTTTAAGGTCTCGTATTTACTTAGTTTTCATTTTAAGTTGTAGGGGGAGCATTTTTACGTACAGTGTTTATTCGTTCTTTTTAGTTATTGTATTTCTTTTTCTTGTGATTTCTATTTTATACTTTTAGTTTTAGTTTTGTTAATTCTTATGCGCCTTTTTAGCTTATTTATTGCAAGACTATATTTTGTAAAAGTGTTTGGCCTCTGACGTCACCGGGGCATTGAAAAAGGAAACCAGAAACAGTACGAGTCGAGACGTCAACGAGTGTGTTTCGTTACTCTCCGAAACTTTGAACCACCGGCAGCGTCGCCATATTTGTTGAACCGAACACGGAGACGATCACGGAAGATAAATAAGTTAAGTACTGAGATCCTGATATTCTTTGCATAGGAGCTGGACGTGATCTTAAGAACATTTTTATTGAATAATTTGAACATCCTTTTATTTATTTATTTTTAAATGAAGGCTGGTTTGTTTCTCGCTGTTTTATTTGTAACTTTTAACATTTCAAAGTAGAAAGTCTGAGTGATCTTTCAGTTTGTTTTCCTGTTTCGGTGTCACCAGACTCGGGTTTTATACTGTCGTATTTTTTTTTCTTTTAGGTTTAAGGGTTTTTAAGCCTTCAGCTCTGACGCCAGACTTGCTGGTTTTGTCTTTGTTATATGGTAAGGCCTTCAGCCAGGCTCTCCACTCTGGAAGTCTTTTCTTTTAGTTTTTGCATACGACAGTTAGTAATTTTAGGTGCCTTTAGCACATATTCTTTTACTTTTGTGTTTTTCTTAGATTACTTTTTAGTATGAATTTTACCATATGGTTAGGCTGAACGTCAGAAAGTGGTATTCACACTGGAACACCCCTATTAATGATTCAGTCTCCCCCCCATGCTACCACTTAAGGGGATTGAATTGACAGGGGTTAACCAGGTCTATTTACACCTGTATCCCCTGCCAGCGTCAAGGGAGGGCAGAATTCTAAGAGTGACGTGATGAACTGGGAGGGACCCCTGGGTTAGGCAGATCACACTGCAACGGTGGTTTTGGTGGCGTTTGCGGTGAGATGTTCCAGTGAACGCTCTTGATCAATCACTTTCTGATGTTGAGACGTCCAGCATTATTTTTTGTCATGCATGCTTTTAAGTAGTTGCTGGTGAGCCACTTCTTTTACTTTTGGTGTTTGTGTTTTATGTTTTGCTGTTTTTCCCTCTTTTACAGGTTTTTAGGGTATTTAGTTTTTACTTTTGGTAGTTTTTAGAGCTTGGCCTTTTTCTTTCAGCTTTTACCTTCTCTCTTTCTGAGTTAGATTCTTTTATTGCTAATCGCCAGCTCGCCTAGTTAGTTTTACTGTGGCTCACTTAGTGTAGGATGTTTTAATTTATTTTGTATTAACCCTTTTATCCCCAGCAAGTTCACTTTTGGTGGTGCAGTGTCTTTGTTTTGTGCAGTGCCTTTGTTTTGTGCAGCGTCTTTGCTTTGTGCAGCGTCTTTGCTTTGTGCAGCGTCTTTGCTTTGTGCAGCGTCTTTGCTTTGTGCAGCGTCTTTGCTTTGTGCAGCGTCTTTGCTTTGTGCAGCGTCTTTGCTTTGTGCTGTGTCTTTGCTTTGTGCCGTGGGTAATTGTTACCGAGCCCGACGCACCCTCCCAGGGACTAAGTTGCAAATGGAGGGGGGGTCCCCTCCCCCTCCCAAGGGGGGAGAGGGTCCTCGCAGACTAATTTCCTAAGGGGGGAGGGGGGGGATTAAGGGGAGAAAGCGAGTTCACGAAGCTCCATTGGGGGGGGATGCACGATCTCTATAACAATCTGTAAATGTCGAGATAAAATAAATAACACTTAAACATCAATAAAAACTTTAATTATATGAAATACGATCATAAATTTATGTTCCGACAACAATAGAAAGGCCGTATAATCAGAAAGACGAAACAAACTTTGTCCGACGGACAGCGATTGAAATACCGCCAAAGTTAACAAGCGAAAAACGCATTGCGTAAAAAGTCGATATCCGAGATTTATAATTTTTTATTTATGTTATCATGCGATCCAAAATAACGAAAACATAACACATACAATTATCCCACCCCCCGCTTATCCGCACGATGTCAATTTATAAAGAAAAATAAAAAATAAACAACACATACTGTCTGTGTGGAGGGTACAAACGAGCTGCGGCGAGGGGGAACTGGTGGAGCCTTTTGTTCTCCGCCGGGTACATAATTTGGAACATGGCCTTAGCCAAGTACCCGGCGAAGTGGTACTTCCTCCTGCCGAAGCGGGGCACTTCTGATTTTGCCTCCCTCCATTTGTGCTCAATCGTATTGGTGTGTGCTTTACTCTTGGGGTCAACAAAATTATATGAATGGTTCAAAGTTAAATGTTGATACCCCTCCTTCTCAAGACAGTTGTATGCCTTCCAATAATGACTAATGACCGTTGTCCCTGGGTGGATCCGCTCCTTTATTACGTTAAGCAAAGAGAGAGAGTCACGGGTCTCCACGGGTACGAGAAAATTTATTCCACTACTGCGGCATACTCCAAAAACCCACTGACCTTCGATTACTCTACCAATATTATATTTTCTTTTTCCGAATTTTGATTCATCAGTCTCGACAATTTCTCCTGACCCACCAATTTTGTCAGATTGATTTTCAAAACCCCCAAAAATGAGGACCTCCTGGCAGAAGCTCGCCCAATCGCAAATAGTCTTGTTCAGTAAATTAAATTTACTCCTTGCAGATGCGTACGAAAACCTCTCTCTCAAATACAAATTGACAAATTTTAAGTTAGTTTCAAAATTGAGCTTACTATTATCAAACCAGGTGTTCTTAAAAAGTGATTTTTTGAAATTGCATCTAACTTTCCTCTTAATAATTTTTTGTGTTTTGTCACACCTGAATGAATGTATGTTAATATCAAAGCGGCATTTGCCGCCACATTTAAGGCACTTAAATTGGCCTAAAATTAGCCCGTGTGATCTGCAAAGATCGAACAAGAGGGTGGGATCTGAGCATTTTTCAAAGAAGTCCCCGTACCTATCATAGAAAAATAATATTTAACAATATTTGTCTCATTAAAAAAATTATATATATATATTTAATTACTTAATAAAATTGCTTGATAAATAATTATTATTTAAATTAAATTATTTTAACTTACCCCATATCACACTCCGCACAGAAATCACGAACTACCCATGGCTAAGGCTCAACAGAAAGTGTTGAACCAATTAACCTTGTGTATTGTTCTGACACGGGAGGCAAACAATGTAAAGAGGCAGTACAGTTGCATTGTTAACTATGAATAAAGTTTGTATTAACTATATTAATAATCATAAAGTAACTAGATTACATAAGAAAACACTTATGATGTAAAACTATTAAACAATTAGAGGAAATGTCATTAGAAATGATATAAAAAATGGTTACAATAATTACAAATCGGAAGTGATATCACGTTGGTAGAAAATGGAGCACAGAAAATGTGACATTTAGAGAAAACGCAGGTATAGAAAATGGAAATACAGAAAACTAGACACGTATAGAAAACGAGTTTATAGAAAATGTAGACATAAACAAGGACTCTGCCGCAGAAGGTCGATTTCGACTTTGTCTCTGCGCAGGGCGGAGCGCCGCGTTTTTTTTTCCATTTAACGGTAAATATAAGTCCGGCGCAACTTATACTATGTTCCATCCCACTCTATTTTTTCCGTTCTATAACATGGCGGTGTCCATTTCTCTCTATCTATGCACGTCCGTCTCTGTAACCTCTACCGTGCCGTGTCTTTGCTTTGTGCTGAGTCTTTGCTTTGTACCGCGTCTTTGCTTTGTGCCGCGTCTTTGCTTTGTGCCGCGTCTTTGCCTTGTGCTGCGTCTTTGCCTTGTGCCGCGTCTTTGCCTTGTCGTCTTTGCCCGTTTGCCTTGTGCCGCGTCTTTGCCTTGTGCCGCGTCTTTGCCTTGTGCCGCGTCTTTGTGCAGCAGTTTACGCTTATGAACTCTGGTTTCTTTGTGACCCTGTGGGTTGTCAGTTGTGTGTTGGTATTGTTTGCCGCTAGCAGTAGATTGTATTTGTACGTGAAGAGCTTTAAGTATTTGGTTGCTGCGTTCCTGGCATGCTGAACAGCAGGGAGAGGCAGGAGCGATACCAGACACACCAACAGCGTCGAAACATCCGGATATCAGCCAGCCGACATCCTGTGAAGTCTCTCCAAGACCACACCGCATACCAGGTGGTTCTAACCTGGATGTACATGAGGCTGTCCAGATGATGGTCACAGAAGTAACCATGTTTGACCAGATCATGGAGAAGATCAACTCTCTAGTCGCAGAAGTACGGGAGTATAAGGAGCAGAATGATGCCCAACTACAGCGCCATGAAGAGGCCCTTGAACATTGCATGCGGGAAGGCACTCTAGATCAAGAACAGCAAGCAGACATTAACTTCCATCAGCCTCGGGAGAGAGAGCTAGACCAGGAGGATCCAGTTCAGTAACTCCGTCGCCAGCTGGAGGAACGCAACAGGGAGCTGGAGGAGACCCGTCTTCAACTACTGCGGACGAACGCTGCGCCCATGCCTGTGGTACATACCCGAGAACAGGAAATTCAGGAGCTCTGCCGCCAGGTAGAAGAACAGAACAGGGAGCTGACTGAGGCCTGCCAATGACTACAGGGGTCAGGTGTTGCACCTGCGCCCATGGAATGTGCCCAAGACCGAGAGATTCATTGTCAACTTTAGCAGCGGGACCAGGAGCTAGCAGAGGTCCGCCATCTCGCCCCCTCAGTACAACATACCATGACTAAGTGTCAAGACCACCATCAACAGCCTCCTGTCATTAATGGAAGCCCCTCTCCTTCTCAGCCTCTTCCTCGGAGCCGCCCCCACACTCCAATACCAGAGCAGAAGCTGTATCCTGAACGTCAACACGTATGACCCACAAACATCCCTGCCGCAGCAGTTCCGGCCTAGGTCTTCGCCTCAGCGTCCCCAGTCAGCATATCCTTCGTCTCAGTTGTCTGGCACACCATTTTCCTATGTGTCTACGAAGGAAACTGTCCCACACTTCAAGGGGGATACTTCTGCCTCACAGCCGCTCAAAAAGAACCAAGCAATAGAGAGTTGGATTTGGACAATTGAGGACATCGTGAAGCCAGCCCCATCAGAGATGTTCCTTCAGGCAGCATGGGCAAACTGCAGAGGTCCATCCGAGCTAATCATTAATTCCCCTCTCTTCGACTCAATCACAGAATGGGACACATTCAAGGCAGCTCTCTGTAGTAAGTTCCGAGGTATCTACACCTCGGACTTCTACAAGGTTCTATACGACATCTGGATGACACCAAGCCAGGCACCAATGGACTTCTTTTTGCAGTTGGAAGGGCACGTCTACCAGGGATACAGGGATCACCGCGAGGCCATTGGTGATCCATCCGAACTAGTGAAGAGGGTCTTCCTGAGTGGCATCCCCGCATGGCTCCAAGACTTCCTCTCTATTAAAGATGGTATCCCAACCCAGATAGCCGAAACAGCACAGCGCATCTGGAATTCACGCAATGGCATAAGGCATAGCGATACATCACCAGCAAAGGAAAATCCCTACCACCCTAATCGCCCTCCATGGGGTCGGGATTTGTAGGGAGAGGTGGTGTGAGCATCATCGGGTAAGGATTCACGGAACATCTGAGTGCAAAGCCAGGGCTGAGATCCTAGATCCACAGTCTCCATGACGATGATGCTACCATTGCAGAGGTCCGGGACATTTGGTGAGAGATTGCCCCTTTCGTGAGCGCCAGGGTGACCAAGCTCCAGGAACTGCTGGCAGGTTTGATCCAAGGAGCACCTCACGTGGAGATGTTACCTCTCAAGAAGGGAATGGCAGTGACAGGGCCTACCGGACGGCCAGTTGTGGAACTTAATGTTAGTGGTTCTGCAGTCCGCTGCTTTATTAATACAGGATCCGAAGCTACAATTATTAAACTCCAAGTTCTCAAGCAGATTGATCCTCATAACTTCGAATGTCAGAGGAAGACTTTCAGTATTCTGTGAGGCGTGTCTGGTCAACCAATCAACACCCTGAGTGAGGTAACCCTTGTTTTCTGCCTAAACTCAGATCTTGAAATGCACCATACAGTCACTGTGTATGATGTACGATTTCCTGGAGACATACTCCTGGGGATGGACTTTTTGAGAAGAACCACCTTTAGCCTGTCCTCTAGGTCCCAGGATGACAGCACTTGTCTGACTTTAGAAGGCCAGGAGTTTCATGTGAATTATACTGATGCCCAATCTCTGCAGCTGTGTAGTGAGAGCGACCACGACAGATGTTCCAGAGGATGCTGAAGAGAGCCGCTTTTCCCCATATCGCTTGTCACCACCCGACATCTCTTCTGCTGTGCACCTTTACAGAACCACAGACCTTCCACCACACAATGAGCATTTCTTGGAGGGTGTAGTGGCAAGGTCTTGCTCTGATGATGGGGACGTTTTGTTTACACCGCAAGTAACAGCTATGTACATATCACCGTTTGTGCTGAGTACTGTTTCTAGACGGCGAAGCCCTGTGTGGGCAGTCAACAGCACAAGGCCAATTCAATTAACATGGGACATGTATGGGGATGGTATCTGCTGTCGAGGCTGTTTTTATGGCAGAAACCTCGGCCTCTGAGACTGCCGACTACGGTAATTGTTACCAAGCCCGACACACCCACCCAGGGACTAAGTTCCTAACGGAGGGGGGGTCCCCTCCTCCCTCCAAAGGGGGAACCCCCTCCTCCCCTCCTAAGGGGGGAGAGGGTCCTTGCAGACTAATTTCATAAGGGGGGGAGGGGGGGAGGATGAAGGGGAGAAAGCGAGTTCACGAAGCTCCATGGGCGGGGGGGATGCATGATCTCTAAAACAATCTGTAAATGTTGAGATAAAATAAATAACACTTAAACATCAATAAAAACTTTAATTATATGAAATACGATCATAAATTTATGTTCCGACAACAATAGAAAGGCCGTATAATCAGAAAGATGAAACAAAGTTTGTCCATGGACAACGAGTGAAATACCGCCAAAGTTAACAAGCGAAACAGGCAATGCGTAAAAAGTCGATATCCGATATTTATAATTTTTTATTTATCATGCGATCCAAAATAACGAAAACATAACACACACAATTATCCCACCTCCTGCTTATCCGCACGATGTCAATTTATTCAAAAATTATTTATAGAATAAACAATATATACCGTCAGTGTGGAGGGTACAAACAAGCTGCGGCGAGGAGGAACTGGTGGAGCCTTTTGTTCTCCGCCGGGTACATGATTTGAAAAATGGCCTTAGCCAAGTACCCGGCAAAGTGGTACTTCCTCCTGCCGAAGCGGGGCACTTCTGATTTTGCCTCCCTCCATTTACGCTCGATCGTATTAGTGTGCGCTTTACTCTTGGGGTCAACAAAATTGTATGAATGGTTCACAGTTAAATGTTGATACCCCTCCTTCTCAAGACAGTTGCATGCCTTCCAACAATCACTAATGACCGTTGTCCCTGGGTGGATCCGCTCCTTTATTACGTTAAGCAAAGAGAGTGAGTCATGGGTCTACACGGGTAAGAGAAAATTTTTTTCCACTGACCCACCAATTTTGTCAGATTGATTTTCAAAACACCAAAAAATGAGAACCTCCCGGCAGAAGCTTGTCCAATCACAAATAGTCTTGTTCAGTAAATTAAATTTACTCCTTGCAGATGCGTACGAAAACCTCTCTCTCAAATACAAATTGACAAATTTTAAGTTAGTTTTAAAATTGAGCTTACTATTATCAAACCAGGTGTTCTTAAAAAGTGATTTTTTGAAATTGCATCTAACTTTCCTCTTATTAATTTTTTGTGTTTTGTCACACCTGAATGAATGAATATGAATGTCAATGCGGCATTTGCCGCCACATTTAAGGCACTTAAATTGGCCTAAAATTAGCCCGTGTGATCTGCAAAGATCGAACAAGAGGGTGGGATCTGAGCATTTTTCAAAGAAGTGCCTGTACCTACCATAAAGAAAATCATATTTAACACTATCTCATTAAAGATAAATATATATATATTTATTTATTAATAAAATTGTTTAATTAAAAATTAATAATTAGATTAAATTATTTAAACTTTTCCCCATGTCACACTCCGCACAGAAATCACTTGTACTACCCATGGCTAAGGCTCACCGGAAAGTGTTGAACCAATTAACATTGTGTATTGTTCCGACACGGGAGGCAAACAATGTAAAGAGGCAGTACAGTTGCATTGTTAACTATGAATAAAGTTTATAATAATTATATTAATAATCATAAAGTAACTAGATTACATAAGAAAACACTTATGATGTAAAACTATTAAACAATTAGAGGAAATGTCATTAGAAGTGATAAAAAGAAAATGGTTACAATAATTACTAATCGGAAGTGGTCACGGTAGAAAATGGTGCACAGAAAATGTGACATTTAGAGAAAACGTGGGCATAGAAAATGGAAATACAGAAAACTAGACATGTATAGAAAACGAGTTTATAGAAAATGTAGACATAAACAAAGGACTCTGCCGCAGAAGGTCGATTTCGACTTTGTCTCTGCGCAGGGCGGAGCGCCACAGTTTTTTTCATTTAACGGTAAATATAATACTATGTTCCATCCCACTCTATTTTTTCCGCTCTATAACCTGGTGGTGTCCATTTCTCTCTATCTACGTGCGTCCGTCTCCGTAACCTCTACCCGACTACAATGCCTGCAACTCTGCTTGTCCAGATTTGAGTGGTGACCAAAGGGAAGATGAGGATTTCCAGTGGGAGGAAGACCAGTTTGACAGAGCCTTTGGGATAGAGGATTTTGGTTATGGCAGCACTGCCACTGATGTTGCTGCTGATTCTTCCACCATCACAAGCCCGTGCCGCAATCGAAGCTGCTAATATCCCAGATTACCCATTGCCCTTAAAGATTGAAAACCAGATGCCTGATCTGGATCACTTAGGAGAAGATCAACGCCAGGAGTTGCAGAGTAGTTTTCTGTGTAGCTACAGTACCCTTTTTGATGGAGGTGAGGATGCTGTGGGCCACATCCCAGGCATTCAGCACAGGATTGATACAGGGCAAGCAACACCTGTATGTACCCGCCAGTGGCGTCTCCCGCAAGCAACTTGTCAAACAATACGCAAGCAGTGTGATGCCATGCTCAAGAATGGTGTCATTGAATCTTCAAGTTCACCGTTGTTGAGCCCTGTTGTCCTGGTGAAGAAGAAAGACAGGTCACTTAGGTTCTGTGTGGATTACAGGAACTTGGATGCTGTAACAACAGCGGATAGGTTCCCTCTGCCAAGAATTGATGAACTTATTGATGAATTAGGCCCATCAGATACGTTCACCACTTTGGATGCAAGGGCAGCGTATTGGAGTGTCGAAGTTCATCCTGAAGACCGCCCCAAGACAGCATTTAGCGATAGCTATAGGCTTTTTCAGTTTCGGAGGCTATCCTTTGGCCTTAGTACTGCACCTACCACTTTCCAGAGGTCAATGAATTTCGTCTTGTCATCTGTTCTTGGACACCACATCTTAGCGTACTTGGATGATGTGGTTGTGTACTCCAGGGGCTTCTTGCAGCACTTGAAAGATCTAGAAGAAACCCTGCAGCTGCTGGCAGCAGCTGGATTGAAGCTGAACATAGAAAAGTGCAAGTTTGCTGCAACCACAATCAACTTTCTGGGTTTCACCATATCTCCCGAAGGTGTATCACCTCATCAAGATAAAGTTGCAGCTATTTTAGCAACACCTACACCGCGAAAAGTTAAGGAAGTCCGTCGATTTTTGGGTGCTACAGGCTTTTTTTAGGAAGCATATAGAAGGATACGCAACCAGCGCAGCTCCACTTCACCTCCTCTTGAAGAAAGGCCAGAGTTGGAAGTGGGAGAAAGACCAGCAACAAGCATTTGAAGAACTGAAAAAGCGTCTAGCATCAGCTCCAGTTCTGCGACAGCCAGACTTCATGCAACCCTTTGAGCTACACACAGATGCAAGTAGTATCACTTTGGGAGCAGCTTTAATCCAACGAGATCACGACGGTACACCGGATGCAATTGCATACTATAGTAGGAAACTACGCGACCCTGAAACTCGTTATCCAGCCATCGACTGTGAGGCATTAGCGGTTGTTGAGGGCGTTAGGGTTTTTGATTCGTATTTATATGGCTGCAAGTTTTTGATCTACACAGACCAACGTCCTCTTGTATACATATTTAAACATCAAACAAAATCACCACGGATGACCAGGTATGCTCATGATCTGTCTTATTACGACTTCAAGATCAGGTAGAAAGAGGGGCCCACCAACTACGTCCCTGACTTGCTGTCGCGACAAATTGCTGCCATAGATGTCCGAGAGCTGTCGTCACAAGAACTTGCTCTGGAGCAATGCCAGGATCCTGCACTACAAGATATCTTATTCTATCTAAGTGATGGCACTGTACCTAAAAATAAGTCTCCAGTTTCCCTCTCCGACTTCGAGATGAAAGATGGAGTCCTGTACTGGCTGTTACACCTGCCAGATAAGATTGTGTACCAGCTGTGTGTTCCGTAAAGATTGCGTGACTCGGCATTGAAAGCGGCTCGTACTCCACCTCTAGCAATGCATCCCGGTATACATCGAACATGTGAGAATCTGCGGAACATGTTTTACTGGTCCAATATGCTACGTGATGTCTGCCAGTATGTTGAACATTGTCTTATGTGTCAGCAGTCAAGAGGGGTCGCCCAACGTGTTCCAATGGCCGATGCACCTGTAGCTCTTTATCCACTGGAACGTGTGCCATTGGACATTCTCGACCTGTCTTAGACCAACATTCTCAGTTCATCCAGATCACCCCACTCCGAGATATGACAGCCTCTAGAGTACATGCCTTCCTTCACCATTGGATAACATACTTTGGCCCACCTCGCGTCATCCAGACTGATAATGGCTGGCATTTCACTTCTAACCTGTTTGCTGAGCTAGTGGACATGTTATGAGCTTCACACCACTTCACCATCCGATATCACCCCCAGGCCAATGGACTCGTGGAACGCACCAACCGTGTTGTCAAGGCAGCTCTACAATCGGTGGTAGGAGATCGACCTAGGGACTGGCACAAGTATATACCTGAACTGTGACTAGTCCTCAAATCTGCTATTCATCGTACAACAGGGGAGGAACCCTTCTACCTCCTAACAGGTCGACATGCATACTTTCCCATAGGTCTAACAAATGATGCAGTCTTTGGTGATAACAGTGCATTCCAAGAAAGACTTAAGACAGCTCACCGGGCAGCTGTGATGGCTTCCAGGGCTTCCCACGAAACTAATGCGAGGGCATACAACAAGGGAGCCAAAGGGACCTTTGCTCCAGGAGAAGGGAACCTGGTTTGGTATAAGGAGATGGTGCCACATCCCCTGGGCCCTAGATGGCTAGGGCCTGCCCGGATCTCTGAAAGATTGGTCCAATGTCGTTTGAGGTGCAACATCTGGACTCTGGCAAGGTTGTGAGGGCTCGCCTTTATCATTTACGCCCTTATCACCCACCACAAGAGTTGTCATATCCTGATGACAATATTGATCCAGATGAAGGGGAAGAGGAAGAAGCACCTTCTGCACCTGATGATCCTTGGGTGGCCATCCTCACAACCTGTGTGCGTGATTTCATAACCTGTGAGCCAGCCACAATCAACGGGGATGAAGACAACTAGAGACCTTGGTCCAGTACGCCCAGGCTATGTGCCATGCTGGATCAAGGATTGCTGTTACTTCGATGCGCTAGGGACCTTGGTCCAGTACGCCCAGGCTATGTGCCATGCTGGATCAAGGATTGCTGGATGCGCTAGGGACCTTGGTCCAGTACGCCCAGGCTATATGCCATGCTGGATCAAGGATTGCTGTTACTTCGATGCGCTAGGGACCTTGGTCCAGTACGCCCAGGCTATATGCCATGCTGGATCAAGGATTGCTGTTACTTCGATGCGCTAGGGACCTTGGTCCAGTACGCCCAGGCTATGTGCTATGCTGGATCAAGGATTGCTGTTACTTTGATGCGCTAGGGACCTTGGTCCAGTACGCCAGGCCATGCTGGATCCTTGATGCGCTAGGATCCAGTACGCCCAGGCTATGTGCTATGCTGGATCAAGGATTGCTGTTACTTTGATGCGCTAGGGACCTTGGTCCAGTACGCCCTGGCTATGTGCCATGCTGGATCAAGGATTGCTGTTACTTTGATGCGCTAGGGACCTTGGTCCAGTATGCCCGGGCTATGTGCCATGCTGGATTAAGGGTTGCTGTTACCTGTGTGCTGTAGGGACCTTGGATTGGTACGATCAGGCTTTGAACCATGCCGACCAAGGATTGCCGTTAGCTCAACCAACGAAGGAGCTTGGTTCCAGTGCGCCCTTGGCTGTGTACCATTGGATCAAGCAAGGCTGTTAGCTGTGTGCTAGGGAACTTGGACTCAGTGTGCCTTAGCCATGTGCCACGCTGGTTCAAGTGCTGCTGTTAGCCTGCTGTAGGGACTCTACTGTCAGTGCGCCCTTGGCTGTGTGGCACACTGCAGTTGAGATTGCTGTTCATCTGTTGGTTCCACTGCACCACATCGTGTCCTGGGAGTGTTGAGACTGTCCAGATGCAACCAGATGTTACCAGATGCTCCTGATTTTTGTTTTATGGTGATGGGATTTTTATTCAATATTACTGTTCTTTTATGATCACCTGTCAAACTTATGTCCGCTCCTTTGTGTTTGTCAGAACTCAGGCTTGCTTTTATCTTCCAGGTCTCCGCTGTTCGCTTCGACCCAGAGCAGGGGAGGAATTCTGTAAGGTGGTCTTGGATGCTGCATCTCATCCTCTCCGCTTTCCTGCTCTGACTGCCGTGTTGGAGGATTGTCTCACGTGTCTCACCTCAGTTTTGGGTTGTAGTTTCCCCTTTTTATTCTGTTTTTTCTCTGAGCATTTTTATTTATGATTTAATAACGAGACAATCTTATGACCCTTTTATCATAAGCTTTTATTCATTTTAGTTTTTTTAACATTCAGTAAAGTTTTAAGGGAACTATCTGGTGATTTTTTGGCCAAAATCAACAAATTTACCAATTTTGAGTGTTATGCATTTTTGAAGAGTTTTAGACTACCTGAGTCTCCCCTAGAATTTCTAAGTCTATCTGGCAATTTCTAAGTTGGTAGCTGCCACCCTAGGTATATTATGAAAAAGTGATTTTTCATATTACCTTAGAAAATTGACAATTGTGATGTAATGAATAGACATACAGGGAAAATAAGGTTATTTTTAAAAATCTCATAAAATTCCCCATAACATGAGATCAATCTTCATTTTTTCTGAATCTATAAAATCTGGGAGAAGTTTCAATCACAAGTAATGAAAAAATGAAAATATAAAAATGAAGAAAATCATTTCTCATTCTTATTGAAAAATATTTTTTTTATGCTTTGACACTGTTTCGTAAGTTTTATCCATTAGCAATATGGTTTGAATAAAATAACCCCCCCCCTCCCCCCATGTTACCCCTTTTTACCTATATTCACCTTTGTCATTCAGTCTGTTACCAGAGAAAAGGACTTTTTTTTTTTTTTGTAAAACCTTGAAAATAATATAAAACAATGTATATAAACAAAAGATCATCAAATACACGTGTGTGTGTATATATATATATATATATATATATATATATAGTATTATATATGTATATATATATATATATATATACATATATATACATATATATATACATATATAATATATATATATATTTATATATATGTATATATATGTATATGTATATATATGTATATGTTATATATATGTAGATATATGTGTATATATATGTATATATATATATGTATATATGTATATATAAATGTATATAATGTATATATGTAATTATATATAATATATATATATATATATTATATATATATAATATATTTCGTATATACATACACATACGTATTTGATGATCATTTGTTTATATATATTGTTTCATGTTTCAAATAAGTATGCCCTCACCCTTTATGCAGACTTGGGACTGCCTAGATTATTCTTGACTCTAGGTGGGTTTACATACTTACAGAAACTCACACGAAAAAAAAAACATTCACGCACAAACACTGTGTCTGACCTCTCCCCAGCGCCCTGGGTGTCGGATAAGTTATCACAGAATTTGACCTCACAATTAGATGTAACCACCTAATTGCAAGGTCAATTTCTGTGATAATTTATCCGACACCTTCCCCCCTCGTCACACAGCAACCCATGCTGGGGAGAGGCACGGGGGTACCTGAAGGGTACCCAACGCAACGGAGGGGGGGGGGACCTACCGGACGTACACCATACATACACTTTCATACATACACACTTTCATACACACTTTTATACACACTTCCATACACATATAAAATAAATTATTTACAGTAATAAAATACAAAAGAAATATATACATGTTTTAAAACTAAAATCTCTTATTTTTATACTTAAGAAAAATTGTCATTTTTATTTTATTTTTATTTTTTGTCGTCATGTTTAATATTTATATATATATATATATATATATATAAACATATATATTATATATACTATATATATATATGTATTTATATATATATATTTTTTAGGTTATGGGTCATTTATTATTATTATTATTATTATTATTATTATTATTATTATTATTATTATTATTATTATTATTATTATTATTATTATTATTATATATACAATGTAATTTTTTTTTTTTTTTTTTTTTTTTTTTTTTTTTTTAAGGTTTATGATTCTTATTTGTCTTTTTTTGTTCATTTATTTATTTTATTATTATTATTATTATTATTATTATTATATTATTATTATTATTATTATTATATACAATGTCTTTTTTTTTTTATTTTTTTTAGGTTAGGTCATTTATTATTATTATTATTATATTATTACGTAATTTTTTTTTTTTTTTTTATTTTTTTTTTAGGTTCATTTATTATTAATATATACAATGTGTTTTTTAGTTCATTTCTTATTATTTTATACAATGTCTTTTTTTTTTGCTTCATTTTTAATTATATTTATATTTTTATATAAACAATTTTTTAGATCAAATTATATTTCATATTTTTTTTTTCTTTTTGAAATTCATTATAATTATAAAATGAAATTATTTTATTTTTGAAATTCATTATAATTAGATGATAAAATATTTTTGGAGGGGTCATATTATATACATATACAAATATATACATTAAAAATTCATCATTCATATAGTCATTCTCTTTCACTCATACAAACAGGCTTCATTCAATCAAATTCACCTGCAGCATATTCGGGGCCAACATCCTCTGCCTCTTCCGATTGCTGCCGCGGCTTGGGATTACAGGAGGCTACTCTGAAACTTTCAGAATCCTGGAAGCGAAGTACCCGAAGGCATTCGTCAGAGGTGCCCACACCCAAAGAACAGAGCAACGAGCCCTCCTCGCTACCCAAATTGTGATCCAAGGTTGTAACACGAGCCAGGAAAACGATCCTCTCGTGTCCGTGATACTTGTGCTTAGCAACCTTGGACCACAATTTGGAGTGCAAAGACTCGTTGACTTTCTGGGTGTGGCCCTTCTGGCACTTCTCCAGTAAAGTGACGTCTGAAAGATCAGAGTAGATTTTCTCCACCTCCTTTCGAGCATCAAAGGGAAAGGTGGAGAAAATCCCAGGCTCCTGGATAGCTCTGGACGGGTCCTCACCACAAGCCAGAGCTTTCTGGTACTTGCACCAGGAGCCTTCTCCAGGCGGGCAGAAGTCATGGTGGTGAGGAGAAAAAACGTAAGCTGAATAATGGTGAAATGCAGCAAGAATGCGAGACTGCATTCCTACTACAGCAGTGCCAATACAGGAGTGTATCGCACTGATATAGTAGTTGCTGAACCTATTCACCACCGATTCTGTCAACAGTTTTTTTAGGGGATAAGTCTTCCTGACTTGTCCCCTTCTTCTCCTCGACATGAACGTCGTATTCTGCGTAAATGTGCTAGCCAGTTTGAGTAAGCGGGTTTTCATCCGCTTACCAACATGGTTAGCACACATCTCCTTAACGACAGAGCTACGACCGTACGTGTCTTTGATGGCATTGTAGGTGGAAGCATCGCCATCAGCCACCATAACATTATATTCGAACTCCAGATCACGAGATCGACCCCATAATATCTTCGCGATCTGGACCTCCATCCCTCCTGAGGAACCAATATAATTCCCATGAGGACACACTTGCATACCACATGCTTTTCGAGGGCACACCGAGCATTTACCGATTACCAACCTATCGATAATATACCCGGTGTACACCTCAACAAGATAACCCATGGCATGAAGGCTCCTGAACCCACGCTTGGCATACGTGCCGTCGTAGGATACTTCAATGGGAATTATATTGTCCACAGGCAACACCCCAAGTTCTTCACGATAATATCGCGTGACAGTTTGGTGTATAGTTGGCATCAATTCGGTATAGTGGCCCTCCATCCTTTCAACAAGACATGAGCATGGTGGTAATACCCATGCTTGGAAAGGGCCGGTACATGGAGGGCACCACAATACCGAATGAATCCATCATAACCATCATCATTTACCAGTGATGTATACACCGAAGACTAATTCGGAGTATAACATCCACTGGCCTTGGGGTGTTTTGGCCGTCAAATCACCACATGTATGACAGTGCCAACTGTCATACTGTGCAAAGCCTCGGCCGTGCCGGGTGATGGTGAGATCACCACCACAGGCTTTGTAAGCACCACGTCCAGCAGATCCTGAGTATGTGTACGACTGTACAGGCATACATTATACCCAGGATCTGTGCGACCGTGCGGACTCATTCCCTTGACAAGGGAATGGCGCATCTCGATCTTGGGACCTGGACGGGGGTTATGTGGTAATATGGGGGCCACAGGGATGTCCGAGGTGGAGGCAGAGGTCACTTCATCGACCTCACCCACATCACAAGACAAACATAAAACGAACGAGTCTTCTGAATTCTCGCTCTCCCTCACAGCATCCTCCGATGACGACTCAGAATTCTCTCCCATCAATACACGGTACGGAATAGGAGGCCGGGCTGAGGGATCCTCATTCCGAGACGTCGTGGGACGAGGAGAATGCTGTGGTGCGGGGCATGGGGCAGAGGCAGGCTGGCGGGCGGGACGCGGATCGAGAGTACCGCCTTGGCGGGCGAGACCCGGAGCGGGCGTACCGTGACGGGCGGGACGCGGATCCTGAGTATCGCCTTGGTGGACTAGACCTGGGGACGAAAAATGGCGGCCGCGACCCAGGAAGGTGGTAACGAGGCGGACGGGACTCGGGGAGGAAGCATCGCGGGCGAGACCCGATGTATAACGGCGGGCGCGACCTAAGGAGGCGGTACCGTGTCGGACGGGACTTAGAGCGGGGGTACTTTAGCGGCCGGGACTCAATAAAGAGGTACCGCGCCGGTCGAGACTCAAAAAAATGGTACCATGGCAGACAGGACTCGCCGAAACTGTGCGGTATCAGGCGCGGCCCGGGGAAGGGGCAGGGAAACGGGCGAGGCCTGGGGGAGAGGCAGGGTGGTGGGCCGCCGCGACCTAATGCGGTGTTACCGTGGCGGACAGGACTCGCCGAAACCGTGCGGTACTGGGGGGACCCGGGGGAAGGCCAGGGAGGCGGGCGAGGCCCGGAGTAGGGGCAGGGCAAGGGGAGAGGCTGGGTGGGCGGGCGGGGTCAGGGGGAGGGGTGCAGTGGAGAGCAAACGCCTCAATTCTGGCTCTAGTAGCTCTCACAATTGTTTCCACACTCTGTCTCTTTTTATATATTTAACTTCAGAAAAGAAAGAAAACGACCGTACGGGTTGCCCGCCACAAAGCAAAAAAATAAACTAAGCTTGTTCCTCGCGCACCGACTACACCTCGGTTGCCAACGCGGTTTCATGTAACACGCTGCAAACCCCCCCCCCTCCTAGCACAATAGTCTGACTTGCCCAATGTATCTTTTTACACAGTATTATATGTAGTATAACCCTATTATAGTGATAAGAAAGGTAAATATGAATTATATATATATATATCTTATATATATATCTTATAGAACTATTTCATATAGATCTGGCAACATCTGGCATCTGCACAATTTACGTGGAATATAAAAATCGCGATATTTTTGTACTTTACTTTTTTACGTCTAGCATACGCATTTTCAGTCCGATTTTAACGTAATCTGTCTCATTTTGTAGCTGAATAATTTGTCTATGCTATGAAACCATGAGGTTTGGCAATTTTGTCCTGTGCTTTTGGAAAAAGTGACATATATTTATAGTAGTACCTTTTGTGTTGCTCGAAAAGTCGTCTACGGAAAATATTCACACACACAAAAAAGGCCGACTTCTATAAAATGGCTTCCATTTATTATAGTAGAAAGGCTGTTCTATCCAGACATGGTATCAGAATGATTGTAAGATTTTTTTTTTTTTTGGATTTTAGAGAAAAAAATGGTTGATGAAGGCCTATAGATCCCGAAATTCATTGCCACCCGACCATAACAAACGTTGGTTCACGAGACTGTTACGTGACAGTAACGTCCGCAATACTTTAGAATGCAGGTAGATGGTACAGGATTATGTTACAAAAAAAAAAAAATGTTTATATCGTATTTTGTTAATACTAATATTATTTCGTAAATGTAAAAAAAAAAAAAAAAACTTTCAATCGCCGATATCTCGGTCCACCACCTTTAGGGGTGGGTCAAAGGATTCCGGGCACAACATATGTCCAAAATTAACATATTATGGCTCATTTTGTAGATAAATGAAATATCTACGACTTGTTCGAGAGCGTTTTTGCAATTTTTGCCTGTGCTTGTAATAGGGAGAAATGTAAGGAAATTTTTACGTTTTTTTTTTGAATTTCGTGAGGTACCCTATTTCAAAAATTCACAACAAAAAAAAACGAAATCGAAAAAAACGCTCTCGAACAAGTAGTAGGTAGATATAAGGTAGTTCTGTGAAAAAATCAAATAAAATTGAATGTCTTGCCGTTTCTGAAGTCGGAATCCTTTTACCCAGGTGCTGCATTTTCAACATGGCGACTTTCTCTATTTATTATGTCAATAGTATTTTTTTTTTTTTTTTTTTTAGGTTAGTTTATGATTCTTATTTATGTCTTTTTTTAAGTTTTATTATTATTATTATTATTATTATTATATACAAAGTCTTTTTTTTTTTAGGTCATTTATTATTGTTATTGTTATTATTATATACAATGTCATTTTTTTTTTTTTTTTTTTTTTTTTAGGTTAGTTCATTTCTTATTATATTACAATGTCATTTTTTTTTTCTTTTTTTTTAGGTTGAGTTAATGTTTAATTATATTATATTTTTATATATATAATTTTTAGGTCAAATTATATTTCATAAAATAAAAATATTTTCTTTTTGAAAATCATTATAAAATGAAATTATTTTCTTTTTGAAATTCATTATCATTAAAAAATAAAAATAGTTTCTTTTTGATTCACTATGATTATAAAATAAAATATTTTTGGGGGGGATCATATTATATACATGTATAAATATATACATTAAAAAATCATCATTCATACAGTCATTCACTTTCACTCATACAAACGCTTCATTCAATCAAATTCAACCGCAGCATTTTCGGGGCCAGCATCCTCTGCCTCTTCCGATTGCTGCCGCGGCCTGGGATTACGGGAGGCTACCCTGACACTTTCAGAATCCTGGAAGCGAAGTACCCGAAGGCATTCGTCAGAGGTGCCCACACCCAGAGAACGGAGCCACGAGCCCTCCTCGCTACCCAAATTGTGATCCAAGGTTGTCACACGAGCCAGGGAAACGATCCTCTCGTGTCCGTGATACTCGCGCTTGGCAAACTTGGACCACAATTTGGAGTGCAAAGACTCGTTGGCGTTCTGGGTGTAGCCCTTCTGGCACTTCTCCAGTAAAGTGACGTCTGAAAGATCAGAGTAGATTTTCTCCACCTCCTTTCGAGCATCGAGGGGAAAGGTGGGGAAAATCCCAGGCTCCTGGATAGCTCTGGACGGGCCCTCGCCACGAGCCAGAGCTTTCTAGTACTTGCACCAGGAGCCTTCTCCAGGTGGGCAGAAGTCATGGTGGTGGGGAGAAAAAACGTGAGCTGAATGATGGTGAAATGCAGCAAGAATGCGAGACTGCATTCCTACTACACCAGTGCCAATACAGGAGTGTATCGCACTGATATAGAGCGTTTTCGCAATTTTTGCCTGTACTTCTTGTAAAACTGGTCAATGTAAGAAAAATTTTACCTTTTTTTTTCCCTTGAAGTCCACTACTTCAAAAATTCACAAAAAAAAAAAAAAGTTAAAATCGAAAAAACGCCCTCGAACAAGTTGTAGATATAAGGTAATTCTGTGCAAAAATCAAATAAAATTGAATGTCTTGCCGTTTCTGACGTCGGAATCCTTTTATCCAGGTGCTGCATTTTCAACATGGCGACTTTCTCTATTTATTATGTCAATAGTATTTTTTTTTTTTTTTTTTTTTTTAGGTTAGTTTATGATTCTTATATATTATTTTTTTGTTCATTTATCATTTTTATTATTATATACAATGTCTTTTTTTTTGGGGGGGCGGGGTTAGGTCATTTATTATTATTATTATTATTATTATTATTATTAATACAATGTATTTTTTTATTTTTTTAGGTTAGTTCATTTCTTATTTATAGAATGTCAATTTCTCTTTTTTTTTTTTTTTTTTTTTTTTTTTGAGTTAATTTTTAATTATATTTATATTTATATATATATAATTTTTAGGTCAAATTATATTTCATAAAATAAAAATATTTTCTTTTTGAAATTCATTATAATTATAAAATAAACTTATTTTCTTTTTGAAATTCATTATAATTATAAAATAAAAATATTTTCTTTTTGATTCATTATAATTATAAAATAAAAGGGGGGGTCATATTAGAATACATATATAAATATATACATTAAAAATTCATCATTCACACATTCACTTTCACTCATACAAACGCTTCATTCAATCAACTTCACCCGCAGCATTTTCGGGGCCAGCATCCTCTGCCTCTTCCGATTGCTGCCGCGGCCTGGGATTACGGGAGGCTACCCTGACACTTTCAGAATCCTGGAAGCGAAGTACCCGAAGGCAATCGTCAGAGGTGCCCACACCCGGAGAACGGAGCCACGAGCCCTCCTCGCTTCCCAAATTGTGATCCGAGGTTGTCACACACGAGCCGGGGAAAACGATCGCGTCCGTGGTACTCGTGCTTGGCAACCTTGGACCACAATTTGGAGTGCAAAGACTCGTTGGCGTTCTGGGTGTGGCCCTTCTGGCACTTCTCCAGTAAAGTGACGTCTGAAAGATCAGAGTAGATTTTCTCCACCTCCTTTCGAGCATCGAGGGGAAAGGTGGAGAAAATCCCAGGCTCCTGGATAGCTCTGGACGAGTCCTCGCCACGAGCCAGAGCTTTCTGGTACTTGCACCAGGAGCCTTCTCCAGGCGGGCAGAAGTCATGGTGGTGGGGAGAAAAAACGTGAGCTGAATGATGGTGAAATGCAGCAAGAATGCGAGACTGCATTCCTACTACACCAGTGCCAATACAGGAGTGTATCGCACTGATATAGTAGTTGCTGAACCTATTCACCACCGATTCTGTCAACAGTTTTTTTTAAGGGGATAAGTCTTCCTGACTTGTCCCCTTCTCCCCGACATGAACGTCGTATTCTGCGTAAATGTGCTAGCCAGTTTGAGTAAGCGGGTTTCATCCGCTTACCAACATGGTTAGCACACATCTCCTTAACGACAGAGCTACGACCGTACGTGTCTTTGATGGCGTTGTAGGTGGAAGCATCGCCATCAGCCACCATAACTTTGTATTCGAACCCCAGATCGCGAGATCGGCCCCATAATATCTTCGCGATCTGGACCTCCATCCCTCCTGAGGAACCAATATAATTCCCATGAGGACACACTTGCATACCACGTGCTTCTCGAGGGCACACCGAACATTTACCGATTACCAACATATCGATAATATACCCGGTGTACACCTCAACAAGATAACCCATGGCATGAAGGCTCCTGAACCCACGCTTGGCATACGTGCCGTCGTAGGATACTTCAATGGGAATTATATTGTCCACAGGCAACACCCCAAGTTCTTCACAATAATATCGCGTGACAGTTTGGTGTATAATTGGCATCAATTCGGTATAGTGGCCCTCCATCCTTTCAACAAGACATGAGCATGGTGGTAATACCCATGCTTGGAAAGGGCCGGTACATGGAGGGCACCACAATACCGAATGAATCCATTATAACCATCATCATTTACCAGTGATTTATACACCGGACTAATTCGTAGTATAACATCCACTGGCCTTGGGGTGTTTTGTGGCCGTCAAATCACCACATGTATGACAGTGCCAGCTGTCATACTGTGCAAAGCCTCGGCCGTGCCGGGTGATGGTGAGATCACCACCACAGGCTTTGCAAGCCACCACGTCCAGCAGATCCTGAGTATGTGTACGACTGTACAGGCATACATTATACCCAGGATCTGTGCGACCGTGCGGACTCATTCCTTGACAAGGGAATGGCGCATCTCGATCTTGGGACCTGGACGGGGGTTATGTGGTAATATGGGGGCCACAGGGATGTCTGAGGTGGAGGCAGAGGTCACTTCATCGCCCTCACCCTCATCAGAAGACAAACATAAAACGAACGAGTCTTCTGAATTCTCGCTCTCCCTCACAGCATCCTCCGATGACGACTCAGAATTCTCTCCCATCAATACACTGTACGGAATAGGAGGCCGGGCTGAGGGATCCTCATTCCGAGATGTCGAGGGACGAGGAGGATGCTGTGGTGCGGGGCATGGGGCAGAGGCAGGCTGGCGGGCGGGACGCGGATCGAGAGTACCGCCTTGGCGGGCGAGACCCGGAGCGGGCGTACCGTGACGGGCGGGACGCGGATCCTGAGTACCGCCTTGGCGGGCTGACAGACCCTGAGTACCGGGCGACGAGAACGAAAAATGGCGGCCGCGACCCAGGAAGGGTAACGAGGGGACGGACTCGGGAGGAAGCATCGCGGGCGAGACCCGATGTATAAGCGGCGGCGCGACCTAAGGAGGCGGTACCGTGTCGGACGGGACTTAGAGCGGGGGTACTTTAGCGGCCGGGACTCAATAAAGAGGTACCGCGCCGGTCGAGACTCAAAAAAATGGTACCATGGCGGACGGGGCTGAAAATAGTGGTACCGTGGTGGCTGGGACCCGGATCGGGGTTACGTCGGGCGAGACCCGGAGGGGGGGTACCGTGGCGCACAGGACTCGCCGAAACCGTGCGGTATCGGCGCGGCCCGGGGAAAGGGCAGGGAAACGGGCGAGGCCTGGGGGAGAGGCTGGTGGCGAGAGGGTACCGTGGCGGACAGGACTCGTCGAAACCGGGAGGTACTGGGCGGGGCCCGGGGGAGGGGGGGCAGGGGGGGAGAGGCTGGTGGCGGGCGGGGTCAGGGGGAGGGGTGCAGCGGAGAGCAAACGCCTCAATTCTGGCTCTAATAGCTCTCTCAATTGTTTCCACATTCTTTCTCTTTTCTATACATTTTCGTTTACCTAGCAGCATGTTTATTTATATTGTTTCTATTTATATTCTCAGTTATACATATATCTATAATTAAGTTTATACATAAATTTTAGAAATGAAAGAAATCGACCGTACGGGTTGCCCGCCATACAGCAAATAAACTAAGCTTGTTCGTCGCGCACCGACTACACCTCGGTTGCCAACGCGGTTTCATGTAACACGCTGCTACCCCCCCCCCCCCCTCCTAGCACAATAGTCTGACTTGCCCAATGTATCTTTTACACAGTATTATATGTAGTATAACCCTATTATAGTGATAATAAAGGTAAATATGAATTATATATATATATTATATATATCTTATAGAACTATTTCATATAGATCTGGCAACCTTATTGTACAAATTACGTGGAATATAAAAATCGCGATATTTTTGTACTTCACTTTTTTACGTCTAGCACACGCATTTTCAGTCCGATTTTAACGTAATATGTCTCATTTTGTAGCTGAATAATTTGTCTATGCTATGAAACCATGAGGTTTGGCAAATTTTTCCTGTGCTTTTGGAAAAAGTGACATATTTATAGTAGTACCTTTTGTGTTGCTCGAAAAGTCGTCTACGGAAAATATTCACACAAAAAAAGGCCGACTTCTATAAAATGGCTTCCATTTATTATAGTAGAAAGGCTGTTCTATCCAGACATGGTATCAAAATGATTGTAAGATTTTTTTTTTTTTTTTTTTAAAGAGAAAAAAATGGTCGATGAAGGCCTATAGATCCCGAAATTCATTGCCACCCAACCATAACAAACGTTGGTTCACGAGACTTTGTTACGTGATAGCAACTTCCGCAATACTTTAGAATGCAGGTAGATGGTACAGGATTATGTTACAAAAAATATATATGTTTATATCGTATTTTGTTAATACTAATATTATTTCGTAAATAAAAAAAAAAAAAAACTTTCAATCGGCGATATCTCGGTCACCACCCTTTAGGGGTGGGTCAAAGGATTCCGGGCACAACATATGTTCAAAATTAACATATGGCTCATTTTGTAGATAAATGAAATATCTACAACTTGTTCGAGAGCGTTTTTGCAGTTTTTGCCTGTGCTTCTTGTAAAAGTGTAAGTAAATTTTTACCTTTTTTTTTTCTGAATTCCCTACTTCAAAAAATCACAAAAAAAAATGGTCGAAATCGAAAAAAAAACGCTCTCGAACAAGTTGTAGATATAAGGTAGTGCAAAAATCAAATAGAATTGAATGTCTTGCCGTTTCTGAAGTCGGAATCCTTTTATCCAGGTGCTGCATTTTCAACATGGCGACTTTCTCTATTTATTATGTCAATAGTATTTTTTTTTTTTTATTAGGTTAGTTTATGATTCTTATTGTCTTTTTTTTTTGTTCATTTATTATTATTATTATTATACATTTATTATTATTATTATTATATACAATGTCATTTTTTTTTAGGTTAGTTCATTTCTAATTATTATTATATACAATTTTTTTTTTTTTTTTAGGTTAGTTCATTTTAATTATATTTATATTTTCATATATATAATTTTTTAGGTCAAATTATTTTTCATAAAATAAAAATATTTTCTTTTTGAAATTCATTATAATTATAAAATAAAAAATATTTTCTTTTTGTTCATTATAATTATAAATAAATATTTTTGGGGGGTCATATTATATACATATATAAATATATACATTAAAAAATCATCATTCATACAGTCATTCACTTTCACTCATACAAACACGCTTCATTCAATCAAATTCACCCGCAGCAGATTCGGGGCCAGCATCCTCTGCCTCTTCCGATTGCTGCCGCGGCCTGGGATTACGGGAGGCTACTCTGACACTTTCAGAATCCTGGAAGCGAAGTACCCGAAGGCATTGGTCAGAGGTGCCCACACCCAGAGAACGGAGCCACGAGCCCTCCTCGCTACCCAAATTGTGATCCAAGGTTGTCACACGACCCAGGAAAACGATCCTCTCGTGTCCGTGATACTCGTGCTTGGCAACCTTGGACCACAATTTGGAGTGCAAAGACTCGTTGGCGTTCTGGGTGTGGCCCTTCTGGCACTTCTCCAGTAAAGTGACGTCTGAAAGATCAGAGTAGATTTTCTCCACCTCCTTTCGAGCATCGAGGGAAAGGTGGAGAAAATCCCAGGCTCCTGGATAGCTCTGGACGGGTCCTCGCCACGAGCCAGAGCTTTCTGGTACTTGCACCAGGAGCCTTCTCCAGGCGGGCAGAAGTCATGGTGGTGGGGAGAAAAAACGTGAGCTGAATGATGGTGAAATGCAGCAAGAATGCGAGACTGCATTCCTACTACACCAGTGCCAATACAGGAGTGTATCGCACTGATATAGTAGTTGCTGAACCTATTCACCACCGATTCTGTCAACAGTTTTTTAGGGGATAAGTCTTCCTGACTTGTCCCCTTCTTCTCCCGACATGAACGTCGTATTCTGCGTAAATGTGCTAGCCAGTTTGAGTAAGCGGGTTTTCATCCGCTTACCAACATGGTTAGCACACATCTCCTTAACGACAGAGCTACGACCGTACGTGTCTTTGATGGCGTTGTAGGTGGAAGCATCGCCATCAGCCACCATAACTTTGTATTCGAACCCCAGATCGCGAGATCGGCCCCATAATATCTTCGCGATCTGGACCTCCATCCCTCCTGAGGAACCAATATAATTCCCATGAGGACACACTTGCATACCACGTGCTTCTCGAGGGCACACCGAGCATTTACCGATTACCAACATATCGATAATATACCCGGTGTACACCTCAACAAGATAACCCATGGCATGAAGGCTCCTGAACCCACGCTTGGCATACGTGCCGTCGTAGGATACTTCTATAGGAATTATATTGTCCACAGGCAACACCCCAAGTTCTTCACAATAATATCGCGTGACAGTTTGGTGTATAATTGGCATCAATTCGGTATAGTGGCCCTCCATCCTTTCAAACAAGACATGAGCATGGTGGTAATACCCATGCTTGGAAAGGGCCGGTACATGGCTGGTACCACAATACTGAATGAATCCATTATAACCATCATCATTTACCAGTGATGTATACACCGAAGACAAATTTGGAGTATAACATCCACTGGCCTTGGTGTTTTGTGGCCGTCAAATCACAACATGTATGACAGTGCCAGCTGTCATACTGTGCAAGGCCTCGGCCATGCAGGGTGATGGTGAGATCACCACCACAGGCTTTGCAAGCCACCACGTCCAGCAGATCCTGAGTATGTGTACGACTGTACAGGCATACATTATACCCAGGATCTGTGCGACCGTGCGGACTCATTCCCTTGACAAGGGAATGGCGCATCTCGATCTTGGGACCTGGACGGGGGTTATGTGGTAATATGGGGGCCACAGGGATGTCTGAGGTGGAGGCAGAGGTCACTTCATCGCCCTCACCCTCATCAGAAGACAAACATAAAACGAACGAGTCTTCTAAATTCTCGCTCTCCCTCACAGCATCCGACGACGACTCAGAATTCCGTCCCATCAATACACGGTACGGAATGGGAGGCCGGGCTGAGGGATCCTCATTCCGAGATGTTGAGAGACGAGGAGAATACTGCGGTGCAGGGCATGGGGAAGAGGCAATCGGTATGCGGATCGAGACTACCGCCTTGGCGGGACGCGGATCGGGGATCGGGGTACCGCTTTGGGGGACGCGGATCGGGCGCCGCCTTTCGGGGATCGGGAGTACCGCCTTGGCGGGACGCGGATCGGGGATCGGGAGTACCGCCTTGGCGGGACGCGGATCGGGGATCGGGAGTACCGCCTTGGCGGGACGCGGGGGATCGGGTACCGCCTTGGCGGACGCGGATCGGGGGGAGTACCGCCTTGGCGGGCGGATCGGAGTACCGCCTACCGGGTCGGTACGCCTTGGTGGGTGAGACCGGAGGGGACTTGCGAAACCGTGCGGTATCGGGCGCGGCCCGGGGGAGAGGCAGGGAAGCGGGGGAGGCCCGGGGGAGAGGCAGGGAAGCGGGCGAGGCCCTTTAGGAGAGGCAGGGTGGCGGGCGAGGCCCGGAAGGGGGATACTGTGGCCGCCGTGACCTAATGCATTGTTACTGTGGCGGACAGGACTCGCCGAAACCGTGCAGTACCGTGCGGGGCCCGGGGGAGGGTCAGGGAGGTGGGCGCTGTCCGGGGAGAGGCAGGGAAGCGGGCGAGGCCCGGGGGAGAGGCAGGGTAGCGGGTGAGGCCCGGAGTAGGGGCAGGGTGGTGGGAGAGGCCTTGGCGGGACGCGGATCGGGAGTACCGCCTTGGCGGGACGCGGATCGGGAGTACCGCGGCGGGACGCGGATGCGGATCGGAGTACCGCCTTTCGGATCGGAGTACCGCCTTGGCGCGGATCGGGGATCGTACACGCGGGATGCGGATCGGGAGTGCCTAGGCGGGACGCGGATAGTACCGCCTTGGCGGGACGCGGATCGGGAGTACCGCCTTGGCGGGACGCGGATCGGGAGTACCGCCTTGGCGGGACGCGGATCAGGAGTACCGCCTTGGCGGGACGCGGATCGGGGATCGGGAGTACCGCCTTGGCGGGACGCGGGATGCGGATCGGCCGCCTTGGCGGGATGCCCGCCTTGGCGGGACGAGGATCGGGATCGGGAGTACCGCCTTGGCGGACGCGGATCGCCGCCTTGGACGAGGATCGGGGATCGGGAGTACCGCTTGGACGTCGGGGATTGGGAGTACCGCCTTGACGCGGATCGGGGATTGGGAGTGCCTTGGTCGGGGATTGGGAGTACCGCCTTGGTGGGTGAGACCCGGGGGGGGGGTACCGTGGCGCACAGGACTTGCCGAAACCGTGTGGTATCGGGCGCTGCCCGGGGGAGAGGCAGGGAAGCGGGCGAGGCCCTTTAGGAGAGGCAGGGTAGCGGGTGAGGCCCGGAGTAGGGACAGGGTGGTGGGCGAGGCCCGGGGGAGGGGCAGGGTTAGGGGGAGAGGCTGGGTGGCGGGGGGCCAGGGGGAGGGGTGCAGCGGAGAGCGAACGCCTCAATTCTGGCTCTTGTAGCTCTCTCAACTGTTTCCACATTCTTTCTCTTTTTAATATATGTTCGTTTACCTAGCGGCATGCTTATTTATATTGTTTCTTCTTTATAATCTCAGGTATACAATTATCTATAAGTAAGTTTATTAATTAATTTTAGGAAAGAAAGAAAACGACCATACGGGTCGCCCGCCAGATAGCAAATAAACCTAGCTTGTTCGTCGCGCACCCACTACACCTCGGTTGCCAACGCGATTTCATGTAACACGCTGCTCCCCCTCCCCCCTCCTAGCACAATAGGCTGACTTGCCCAATGTATCTTGTTACACAGTATTATATGCAGTATAACCCTATTATAGTGATAATAAAGGTAAATATGAAATAGATAATTTATATATATCTTATAGAACTATTTCATATAGATTTGGTAACCTTATTGTACAAATTATGTGGAATATAAAAATCGCGATAATTTTATACTTCACTTTTTTACGTCTAGCATACGCATTTTCAGTCCGATTTTAACGTAGTATGTCTCATTTTGTAGCTGAATAGTTTTTCTATGCTATGAAACCATGAGGTTTGGCAATTTTTTCCTGTGCTTTTGAAAAAAGTGACATTTATAGTAGTACCTTTTGTGGTGCTTGAAAAGTCGTCTACGGAAAATATTCACACAAAAAAAAGGCCGACTTCTATAAAATGGCTTCCATTTATTATAGTAGAAAGGCTGTTCTATCCAGAATGATTGTAAATTTTTTTTTGGATTTTAGAGAATTTTTTAAAAATGGTCGAGGAAAGCCTATATAATCCGAAATTCATTGCCACCCTACCATAACAAACGTTGGTTCACGAGACTTTGTTATGTGATAGCAACTTCCGCAATACTTTAGAATGCAAGTAGATGGTACAGGATTATGTTATAAAAAAATAATGTTTATATCGTATTTTGTTAATATTAATATTATTTCGGTAATGTAAAAAGACTTTCAATCGCCGATATCTCGGTTCACAACCTTTAGGGGTGGGTCAAAGGATTCCAGGCACAACATATGTCCAAAATTAACATATAGCTCATTTTGTACATAAATGAAATATCTACAGCTAGTTTGAGAGCGTTTTTGCAATTTTTGCCTGTACTTCTTGTAACAGGGAGAAATGTAAGGAAATTTTTACGTTTTTTGAATTTTGTGAAGTACCCTATTTTAAAAATTTACAAAAAAAAAAAAAAAACCATATCGAAAAAATGCTCTCAAACAAGTAGATATAAGGTAGTTCTGTGCAAAAATCGAATAAAATTGAATGTCTTGCCGTTTCTGAAGTCCGAATCCTTTGACCTAGGTGCTGCATATTCAACATGGCGACTTTCGCATTTTTTCGTTTTTTTGACAATAATTCAAAAACTGTTCGGGCGATTTCGAAAAAAATCGACCACAGGCAATGGGAAGAGGCCCAAATAAAAGGGTGACCCTTAAGGTCTCGTATTTTCTTAGTTTTCATTTTAAGTTGTAGGGGAAGCATTTTTACGTACAGTGTTTATTCGTTCTTTTTAGTTATTGTATTTTTTTTTCTTGTGATTTCTATTTTATACTTTTAGTTTTAGTTTTGTTAATTCTTATGCGCCTTTTTAGCTTATTTATTGCAATATTATATTTTGTAAAAGTGTTTGGCCTCTGACATTACCGGTGCATTGAAAAAGGAAACCATAAACAGTACGAGTCGAGACGTCAACGAGTGTGTTTCGTTACTCTCCGAAACTTTGAACCACCGGCAGTGTCGCCATATTTGTTGAGCCGAACACAGAGACGATCACGGAAGATAATAAGTTAAGTACTATCGCGATATTCTTTGCATAGGAGTTGGACGTGATCTTAACATTTTTATTGAATAATTTGAACATCCTTTTATTTACTTAATTATTTTTAAATGAACTTGGCTGATTTATTTCTCGCTGTTTTATTTGTAACTTTTAATATTTCAATGTAGGAAGTCTGAGTGATCTTTTAGTTTTAGTTTTCCTGTTTCGGTGTCACCAGACTCGGATTTTAAACTGTCGTATTTTTTTTTCTTTTAGGTTTTAAGGGGTTTTAAGCCTTCAGCTCTGATGCCAGATTTGCTGGTTTTGTCTTTGTTATATGGTAAGGCCTTCAGCCAGGCTCTCCACTCTGGAAGTCTTTTCTTTTAGTTTTTGCATACGACAGTTAGTAATTTTAGGTGCCATGAGCACATATTCTTTTACTTTTGTATTTTTCTTAGATTACTTTTTAGTATGAATTTTACCATATGGTTAGGCTGAACGTCAGAAAGTGGTATTCACACTGGAACACCCCTATTAATGATTCAGTCTCCCCCCCCATGCTACCACTTAAGGGGATTGAATTGACAGGGGTTAACCAGGTCTATTTACACTTGTATCCCCCGCCAGCATCAAGGGAGGGCAGAATTCTAAGAGTGACTGGATGAACTGGGACGGGACCCATGGGTTAGACAGATCACACTACATACCTTCTTGTGTTTGCTCGTTTGTTCATTCATTCTTGTTTTCTGGTCTTTAGGTTCCATGTCCCTTTATCGTGATTTGGCTTTGTGCTTCTTCCTTTCTTCTGATTGGCTGTCTATTTATCTACCTCTCTTTCTCCCTTACATCCTCTCTCCCCCAATCTGTATATTGTTCTCATTCCTTCCTCTCACCTCTCCCTTTCTCTGGAATTCGTGGGTTGTTTCGATTTAATTAGTTTAGTTCCTTCATTTTTTTAGGTCTATTTTCACTGCCCTGGCTAACTGCGCAGGTGTGGGCAGCCCGCGGTACATTTGATGCAAGATCATAGCGTTATATAGTATTACACTGGCAATTCAGGCTGTAACATTATCATAATCTGTACTACATTAATTAAAAGAGAGGAACAGTTAGTGAAGTTACATAGTCCTTCATATGCCTACCTACCAAGCCGTGTGATACTACATTCCAAATTTATGATACTANGAGAGAGAGAGAGGAGAGAGAGCGATAGATAGATGAGAGAGAGAGAGAAAGCGAATGCACTTTTACTCCGTACGGAGGGTTTCAAATCTATAATTCTGGTCTGTTAGTTGCACGTTTGGGAAGAAAAGGAAGTCATCGGTGGAAAGGATGGATGAAGTAGGGTTTGCGGAAGGAAGAGAAGAAAGGGAGGAAAGAGAGGAAAGGGAGATGACGAGAGAGGGAGGGAGAGGGAGGGAGGGAGGGAGGGAGATGAGAAGAGATGAGAGAGAGAGAAGAGAGAGTAGAGAGAGAGAGAGGGAGGAGAGAGAGAAGAGAGAGAGAGAGAGAGAGAGAAGAGAGAGAGAGAGGAGAGAGAAGAGAGACAGAGGGAGAGAGAGAGAGGAGAGACGAAGAGAGAGAGAGAGAGAGAGAGAGAGAGGGAGAGAGAGAGAGAGAGAAGAGAGAGAGAGAGAGGGAGAGAGAGAGAGAGCGAGAGAGAGAGAGAGAGAGAGGCGAATGGAACACTTTTACCTCCGACGCGAGGGGGTTTCAAATCTATATTCTGGCTCTAGTTAGTTGCACGTTTGGGAGAAAAAGGAGATCATGGTGGAAGGATGGAATGAAGTTAGGGTTTGCGGAAGGAAGAGAAGAAAGGGAGGAAAGCAGAGGAAAGGGAGATGACGAGAGAGGGAGGGAAGGAGAAGGAGGGAGGGAGGGAGTTGAGAAGAGAGAGAGAGAGAGAGAGAGAGAGAGAGAGAGAGAGAGGAGAGAGAGAGAGAGAGAGAGAGAGAGAGAGAGAACGAGAGAGAGAGAGAAGAGAGAGAGAGAGAGAGAGAGAGAGAGAGAGAGAGAGAGAGAGAGAGGAGAGAGGATCGAGAGAGAGAGAGAGAGAGAGAGACGAGAGAGAGAGAGAGAGAGAGAGAGAGAGAGAGAGAGAGAGAGAGAGAGAGAGAGAGAGAGAGAGAGAGAGAGAGAGAGAGAGAGAGAGAGAGGAGAGAGAGAGAGAGAGAGAGAGAGAAATGCACTTTTACTCCGACGCGAGGGTTTCAGAGTTGCACGTTGGGAGAAAGGAGATCATGGTGGAAGGATGGAATGAAGTAGGGTTTGCGGAGAAGAGAAGAAAGGGAGGAAAGAGAGGAAAGGGAGAGAGAGAGGGAGGGAGGGAGAGGGAGGAGCCCGAGAGAGAGAGAGAAAGAGAGAGAGAGAGAGAAAGAGAAGGAGAGAGAGAGAGAGAGAGAGAAGAGAGAGAGAGAGAGAGAGAGAGAGAGAGACGAGGAGAGTGAGTGAGTGAGTGAGTGAGAGAGAGAGTGAGTGAGTGAGTGAGTGAATGAGTGAGTAGAAGAAGAGAGACAGAGAGAACGGAGACAGTAAGAGAGAAAGAGAATGAGAGAGTGAGAGAGAGAGAGAGAGAGAGGAGAGAGGAGAGACTACGAGAATAGCGATCCAATTAAACCCCAATTTCCAAGGCACAGGTTTACATAGTATTGTCGACCTCCTTCCCCCCCCTCCCCCCCCTCTCGCTCGACTCCCTACCACCACCGCTTGCAATGTTGTGTCAGCCCCGGCACTGCTGATTAGTGAACGCGTCAGCACTTTCATTCGAGATCTGCTGACACTATCATCTCCTCTGATCGGCGTTATCACCATGGCAACTGTATCTGTGACTTGCGTTTATCAAATTTATCTTCCTATTGTCCTGATTTCTCTATAATTCTCTTTCTCTTTCAACTTTTTTTTTCTGTTTCTTTCTCCCGTCATTATTGGTGTTTCCTTTTTGCTTGTCTGTTCGTTCGGTCGGACGTGGATGTTCTTATCTCTTTGTCTGAGTGCGTCTGATCTTTAAAGGATTTCTGGCCGTATCTCTGTCTCTCTCTCTCTCTCTCGTCTCGTATTTTCTTTCTTTCTTCTCTCGTCTCTCTCTCCCTTCTCTCTATCTTTCTTTCTTTTCTCTCGTCTCTCTCTCCCTTTCTCTCTTTTCTTTTCCCTCCCCTCCCCTTCCTCCATCACAGATCATCCCCTTCCCCCTCCCTCCCCAACCCTCATCACACATCCTCCCCCTTTCTTCCCCTACCCAACCTCCATCACGCATCCTCCCTCCCCCTCTCTTTCCCCAACCTTCCCTCTCCTCCCTCCATCACAGATCATCCCCTCCTTTTCCCCTCTCCCCTCCCAACCCCATCACACATCCTCCCCTCCCTCCCTTCCCCATCACAAATCATCCCCCTCCTCCCTTCCCCAACCCATCACGCATCCCCATCCCCCCCCTTCTCCCCCTTCCCCTCCCTTCTCCCCTCCATCCCCATCCCCCATCCTCCCCTCCCCTCTCTTCCCCATCACACATCCCCCTCTCCCCTTCCCCCTCCTCCCAACCCCATCCTACATCCCCCCTCCCCTCCCCAACCCATCACCAACCTCCCCTCCTTCTCCCCTTTCCCCTCCTTTCCCCTCCCAACCCCCACCACATCCCCTTCCCCCTCCCCCCCAACCCCCATCCCACATCCCTCCCCTCCCTCCCTTCCCCTTTCCCCCTCCCTTCCCCTCCCTTCCGCTCGGGGTGGGAACCCGCGGCTGCGCCAGAAAGGATTTGCACATTGACGATGCAAATCCGAAAAAACCTCGGATGGTTCAGCGCCGAACACGCCGCCCGGGAAATGGAAAAGCTCATCGTTCTGTTTATTTATTCAGTGTCGCCTAAAATAGAGCATGTTATATTATATGGTATTATACTATATATATATTCATATAGACATATACATGTATGTGTGTATATATGTGCATATATATAAAATAATATAAATAATATATATATATATATATATATATATATATATATATATGTGTGTGTGTGTGTGTGTGTGTGTGTGTGTGTGTGTGTGTGTGTGTGTGTGTGTGTGTGTGTGTGTGTGTGTGTGTGTGTGTGATACATACACACAGATATATACATAATACATATTTATATATATATATATATATAATATATATATATATATATAGATAGATAGATAGATAGATAGATAGATAGATAGATAGATAGATATGGATATATATATCATACAAAAATTAAGATCCATGCCGTTATGTCAATATGAACATCAATATCTCCTTCATTTTCCTTATCATGTTTCACACTCTTCAGTATCTAATCACAACCATGGTTATGATTATCATCGCTATTATCATTTTCATCATTTTTATCATAATTACTAACCATAATTATCATTAGTGTAATTATTCTTTTGATTTTGTTATTCGCACCATCGGTATTATCATCATTATTACACCATCATTATCATTCTACTGTTATCATTATTTACTATCAATATCATTATCATTATTATCATCACTATCATTATTATAATTATAATGATCATTATTATCATTATTGCCATTCTTCTTCTTCTTATTATTATTATTATCATATTCATTATCATTACTACTACAGTATCATTATCATTATTGCTGTTATTAGCAACATTATTACTATTATTATTATTATCATAATCATCTACCTTTTATCGTCATTATTACGTATTACAATTACTATCATTTATTTCATTATCATTATTGCACATACTATTACTATCGCAATCATTATTAACTCCCCCTCCCCCCATTCCTCTCCCTCCCCTCCCTCCCCTTCTCTTGTTTCCCCTAACCATTCTTCTCTCACTATCCCTTCCCTCTCCTCTCCTTCCACCTTCCCATCTCTCTCTCTCTCTTCCTTCTTTCCTTCCACCCTCCCATTCCTCTCTCCCTCCTTCCTTCCCTTCTTCCCACCCTCTCATTCCTCTCCCTTTCCCTCCATCTCTCCTTCCTCCCCTTTCCCATCCCCCCATCCCTCTCCCTCCTCCTCTTCTTTCCACCCTTCTTCCCACCTCCCATCCCTCTCCCTCTCCTTTCCCTCCTCCCTCCCCCATCCCCTCTCCCTCCTTCCTCCCCTTCTTCCCAACCCCATCCCTCTCTCTCCCCTTTCCTCCCATCCCTCCTTCCTCCTTCTTCCAACCCCATCCCTCTCTCTCCTCCCCCTCCTTCCCTCCTCCCCTCCTCCTCCTCCATCCCCCCATCCCACCTCCTTTCCTCCTCCTCCTCCTTCCCTCGCTTCCTTAGACTCACGGCCGCCGCGAGACATTCAATTTTGACTCTCCAAGACACGGGCGTCGTTCCCCCAAGACGTTATGGCCAGAACACGCTACGCTGCCGTCCGCGAAAAGAAGGTGGCCATAAACGCAACAGTCAAGTCTGGTTGGGATGGTGGGGGTGAGGGAAGGAGGGAGGAGGAGGGAAGGGGAGAGGAGGAGAGGAGGAGGGAGGGGAGGAGGGAGGGGAGAGGAGGGGGAAGAGGAGGGAGGAGAGGGAGAGGGAAAGGAGGGGGATGGAGGGAGGGAGGGAAGAGAGGGAGAGGGAAAGGAGGGGATGGAGGGAGAGGAATGGAAGGAGGGAGAGAGGGAGAGGAGGAGGAAGACGGAAGTGAGGAGGGGGATGAGAGGGTAATGGAGGGAGAGAGGGAAAGAAATTGGAGGAGAAGAGGGAAGGGATGGAAGAAAGAGAGAGCAAGAGGGAAAAGGTGGGGAGGAGGAACTGGAAGTGAGAGAGAGAGAGAGAGAGAGAGAGAGAGAAGAGAGAGAGAGAGAGAGAGAGAGAGAGAGAGAGAGAGAGAGAGAGAGAGACAGAGACAGAGAGACAGAGACAGAGACAGAGACAGAGACAGAGACAGAGACAGAGACAGACAGAGATAGAGACAGAGACAGAGACAGAGACAGACAAAGACAGACAGACAGAAGATACAGACAGAGAAAAAAAAAAAAAAAACACGATACCCCATCCCGTCCCCCTCTCCTCTTCCCTCCCTTTGTTCGCGAGTCAGTTAAGTCTAATTTCTTAATTTATATTCCGCGTTCTTAGTCCTTACTGCATCTACTTCACTCTCCCCTTGAGCAGATAGAAGCCCTCTGTACTGAGCTTGAATCTGCTCGGATGAAGAGAAAGTTATCTGGCACTGGCGGAGGCTGAGGCGGAAGGGAAAATATATTCGCGTTTTCTTGAAATATCTGTGTGGGTGTGGGGTGGGGGGGGGGGTGTCTGTTTATCTGATTGTCTATCTATCTATTTATCTATTCATCTCTCTCTCTGTCTGTCGCTCTCTTCTGTCTCTATCTCTGTCTGTCTGTCTGTCTGTCTGTCTCTCTCTCTCTCTCTCTCTCTCTCTCTCTCTCTCTCTCTCTCTCTCTCTCTCTCTCTCTCTCTCTCTCTCTCTCTCTCTCTCTCTCTCTCTCTCTCTCCTCTCTCTCTCTACTAACATACAGAATACTGAAATGTATATAAATATATGGGGAAGATTAAGCACGAAAAAACAATGACAATATAACCAACAATAACAAACAAACCAAAAATAATAATGCATATAAATAAAAAATCACGAAAATCATAACCAAAAAATCACCGAAAATCGCGCTCTCTAAAATCAAAATCGGCCATTCCATAGGCCTATTTTCACATCACGTGGACCCCAATTTCACTCCGTCTCCTTCAGAATCCTCAAACTCGTTTATCAGGTGCAAGGACGGCGTCTTATCCTTCGCATCGCCCTCATAATTAATCTTGAATTCCTTGGTGACTCTTCTCGTATTTATGGTGTCGTTAACGAGGACGTTTTTTTTCGTTTTTTTATTTTTTCACGTTTTTTTCGTTTTTTCTCGTTTTTTCGTTTTTTTTTTTCCGTTTTTTCTCGATTTTTTTTTCTTTTTTCGTTTGTTCGTTTATCTCGATAATGATGTGGTCGAGGAGAGAGAGAGAGAGAGAAAATGTGATTAATTAACAGATACATAGATTGGAAGAACGCAAGAGGAGGAGATGGAGAGATAGCTTGAAAGAAAGGGAGGAAGGAGGGAGGGAGAGATGAAAGAGGAGATATGAAGGAAGAAGAGGGAGGGAGGGAGGGAGGGAGGGAGATATGAAGGAGGAAGAGGGAGGGAGGGAGGGGGGAGGGGAGGGAAGGAGGGAAGGAGGGAAGGAGGGAAGGAGGAGGGAGAGAGGGAGAGGGGGAGAGAGGGAGAGAGAGGAGAGAGAGAGAGAGAGAGAGAGAGAGAGAGAGAGAGAGAGAGAGAGAGAGAGAGAGAGAGAAGAGAGAGAGAGAGAGAGAGAGAGAGAGAGAGAGAGAGAGAGAGAGAGAGAGAGAAGAGAGAGAGAGAAGAGAAGAGAGAGAAGAGAGAGAGAGAAAAAGTCGAACGAGAGAGAGAGAAAGAAGTCGAACGAGAGAGAGCGTGAGACAGACAGAAAAAAATAGATAGAGAGAAACAGACAGAGAGAGAGAGCGAGAGAGAGAGAGACAGAGAGAGAGCGAAGGGAATGATGCAAGGGCGCAATCACCCGTCTATTGATTGGTCGCGCTGGAGGTCGCCCCCCCCCCTTCCCCTCCCTTCCCCTTCCCCCCCCGCCCCCCCTTCCCCTGTGGCCTACTGCCCATAGAAGACCTCGCTGCCACTCCATAGGACTTCCCTCGCTCTCCTGACGGGACTACAACTTCTTTTTTCTCTCGGAGGGTGAAGTTATGAGGACTGGGTAGCCTATGAGGACTGTGTAGCCTATGAGACTGTGTACCTATGAGGACTGTGTAGGAGGACTGTGGTAGCTGTGAGGACTGAGTAGCCTGTGAGGACTATGTAGCCCATGAGGACAGGACTGAGTAGCCCTATGAGGACTGTGTAGCCCCCAGGACTGAGTAGCCTGTGAGGACTATGTAGCCAGGACTGAGTGCTATGAGGACTGTGTAGCCTGTGAGGACCCATGAGACAGGACTGAGTAGCCTATGAGGACTGTGTAGCCTGTGAGGACTATGTAGCCCATGAGGACAGGGCTGAGTAGCCTATGAAGACTGTGTAGCCTATGAGGACTATTGTAGCCTGTGAGGACTATGTAGCCTATGAGGACTGTGTAGTCTATGTGGACTGTGTAGCCTATGAGGACTATGTTTGGGATGTGACGTTTTGACAAGGGGCTAATCATAGGCCAAGGCTTAGGGATAGGGATAGTCTAACGGGACTCTGGATAGGCTCGGAATAGAGCCTCGTGGATAGACTCAGGATCAACTTAACCCATCTTGTGGATAGACAGAGATAGGCCAGGAGACCTAACAACCTTCGTGAACAGACCCAAGACAGGCTCAGCACAGACCTAACAGGCCTCGTGGATAGACAGGTCAAACAACCTTGTGGATTGGCTCAGGATAACCTAACAAGATAGACCCAGGATAGACCTACCAACCCTCGTGGATAGACCCAGGATAGACCTACCAACCCTCGTGGACAAGGATAGACCCAGGATAGCCTCCAGGATAGACTATCGTGGATAGACCCAGGATAGACGTGGATAGACCCCCAGGATAGACCCTACCAACCCTCGATAGGCCCAGGATAGGCCCCTCGGATAGCCCAGGACCACAACCCTCGTGGATAGGCCCAGGATAGACCAGGATAGGCCCAGAATAGACCTACCAACCCTCGTGGATAGACCCAGGATATTACCAACCCTCATAGAAGGAGACCCACCAACCCTCGGATAGACCGAGGATAGACCTACCAAATAGGCCCAGCCTCGTGGATAGAGGATAGACCTACCAACCCTCGTGAAAGACCCTAAGAGGATAGACCTACCAACCCGGGATAGACCAGGATAGACCACAACCCTCGTGAAAGACCAGGATAGACCCAGGATACCTACCAACCCTCGTAGATAGACCGAGATAGACCTACCAACAGGCCAGGATAGGGGGATAGGCCCAGGATAGACCCCAAACAGAGCTGGGAAGAGGGCAGATGTGGATGACCTTCCAGATGATGAAGAAAGGGGAACGGGCGGTAGTAACTAGTCCGCCGGGAATGGGTAGATGACTTGGGAATCGCTGTCGGGAAAATATGGGAATTCGCACGCTATCCCTCACGATGGGGTTCCGAAGCTGGGACAGATGGGGGGCTGCGTGGGTTGGTTGTGGGTGATGTGACTACAACTATAACCAGGGGAGGACTATAACCAAGGGGAGGGGGGGGGATGCTAAGAAATCGCAAATAATTAATTAAAACAACTGGAATTGCTACTAGGAAAAGAACAATTAAAAAGATAAAACCAGTCGGCCACAACAACCAGACCAACCACGGCAAAAAAAACCACTCCACCAAAAACAACAATAACATTAACAACCACAACAAAAACACCACAAAAAAACAAACACCACACAAAACACAACAACCACGCCACCAAAACAACAACAACACAACGACACCAACAACTGCACTCCCCAAAAACAACACAACCCCCCACAACAACCAAAACCACACAACAACTGCACTCCCCCAAAAACAACCAACCACAACAAAAACAACAACAACAACAAACAACCAACAACAACCCAACAACAACAACAACACGAAGAAGCCGTTAATGGCAGCGACTTCCATGGCAGATCCACCGACGAGAAAGAACAACGCACAAAGGCTTTCAGAGAACGAGGATCTTGCAAGTTCTTAATGGCAGGGGGGGAGGGGGGAGGGGGTGGGGAGGGGAAGGGGGAGGGGGGGGGGGGAGGGGAGGGGAAAGGGGAGGGAGGAGAAAGGGGGAGGGGAAGAGGAAGGGGAAGAGGAAGGGGTATGTTGGAGGGGAGGAGGAGGGGGAGTGACGGAATGGGGAGGGAAGGGGTATGAAGGAAGGGGGCGGAGGAAGAAGAAGGAGACAGTGGGGGGAAGAGGAGGAGGAGGGATAAAAGAGATGGAAGGAGGAAGAGGAGGAACGGGACGGAGAAAGGAAATGGGAAGAAGGGAGGTGGGAAGGGAGAGGAAAGATGTGGATGGGGTAAGGCTGAACGGGGAAAATGCTGATATGGGGATGAGGTTGTAAGTCTATTTGTGGAATGTGGTGTTAAATAGAAATAATGGTGGAGACGGTAAGGATACTGATAATGATAATAATAATTGCAATACCACATTACCGATACTATTATCATTACTAATATGACAAGGATAATTTAGATAATAAACTTTTAATAGATGACAATGAAAATTATACTCATAATGGTGACAATAATACGTCATAATGATAATGATAATAGTAATAACAATAATAATAGTAATACAATAATTATACTACTACCAATATTGATAATCAAAATATAATAACTATAGTTGCTATAACAATAATAATGATGATAATAATACTGCTATTATATATAATAATAATAATAATAATAATAATAATAATAATAATAATAATAATATGATGATGATAATAGTCAAATAATAACAGTCACAATAAGAAAGATAATTATAACAATAATAATAATAATTACAACGAAGACAATAGCAATAACAAGCATAATTAGAACATTGCTTTACATTAATATTTATTTACTATAAGCAGTAATAGTAGTATCTTCCGTTTCATCATCATCATCATCATATCATCATTTTTATATCTTTTATCCCTATCCTTTTGCCTTTAATTATTTTTAGTCTCAATACCACAAATAAAAGCATTATTATCATTATCACTTTTCATCATCACTATCATCATGATCCTGCTATCACATTATTACCACTGCTATCATCACTATCACATCACCACCTTATCATCATCCCTTTATCACCATTTATCATCATCATCACCACCTTTCATCCCTCTTATCACTCATCCCTCATCCCTCTTATCCCACCACCGTATTTATTTCATCAATCATTCATTTGTTTGTTTATGTTTCATGGATCTCGATACCATTGCTATCATCACTATCACTATCTCATCACCACCTTTATCATCATCATCCCTCTTATCACCTTTATCATCCTCATCCCTCTTATCCCACCACCGTATTTATTCATCAATCATTCATTTGTTTGTTTATGTTTCATGGATCTCGATATCACTCAGCCTGACACATGTTCCCAATACAGTGAGTATTCCCGGTCCAGCATTCCAGCATTCCGTCCATTCCCAGCGAGGATTCCAGGAGTCAACGGTTCCTACAGACTGAGAGTCCTACGGTAGGCATATGTCCCTGACTTGCATTAGGGCTTGAGGGGGCAAGATAGGCCTATGCGTGGGTTGGGTTTCTTGGACAAACGAAGAAAGGGATTTTTTGTGTGTGGTGGTGGTTTCGTGTTTTTTGTTTTTGTTTTTTGTTTGTTTGTCATTTTTCGTTATTTTCTTGTTTTTTGTTCTTTCTCTTTCGATATTTTTTGTTCGTTTTATGTATCATTCTCTCTTTCTTTTTTTGTTCCCATTTTCTTGCTCGTTTCATTTTCTTTCTTTCTTTGTGCTTACATTTCTTTCTTTTTTCTTCCTTCCTTCCTTCTTTCCTATCTTTCTTTCATTCTTTCATTCTTCTATCGTGAAGTTATCTATCTTTCTATCTATCTATCTAAGTCTATCTATCGCTCGTTTAGTTATCTTCCTTTTCCTTCATCAATACTTCTTCCCATCTCTCCCCTTCACCAATCTCACTCTCGTCTTTTGTTCCTTCTCTTCTCCCCTTTCTTGCCCTCTCCCTTATCATTCTTTATCACGTCCCTTCCATTCACCCTCATTCATTCCACGAACTCTGGTGTTTCCTTATCGCTTTCTCCTTCTCTTCTCTTTTGTGTTTTAGTTCTCTTGTATTCTCTTTTTATCTTTGCCACGCCCTTTCTTAACTTGCCACGCCCATTTCTTTAATACCCTACCTTAGCCACCCACTTAGCCACGCCCCTTTCCTACCTACCCTACTTAGCCACGCCCCTTTCCTTACTACCCTACCTTAGCCCCGCCCACTACCTTCCCTATTCCTATTACCTTCTTTACCTACCCTAACCAAGCTCCAACCCCTTATTTCCCTACCTTGTACTAACTTTTTTTTCTATATTTCCCTTTTATCCTTTCTCCAACTTTTTCTTTCCCTCTTCTATCCCTTTAGACGCTACCTTTCCCCTCTTTTTGTCCCCTCTCTCTCTCCCTCCGACCTTCCCTTAATCCTTCTAGCGCCCTCCTATCATCCTCCCTAAAGACCCCTCTCCCCCTCCCCCCTCCCTCCCTCCTCCTCCCTTTACCTACGCTCTCGCCCTAACCCTTTTTCTTCGTCCTCTTTAACCCCTCCCTCCCTCCCCTCCTAATTATTCTTCCTTCATCTCTGCCCTCTCCCTTCTATTCTCGCCCCTACCTTCTCGTCTCCCTTACTACCTCCTTGTTTTTCCCCTCCTTCTTCCCCTTCCACCCTCCCCTCTCCTTCTCTCATTCCCTCCCTCTCCCTCCCCTCTCCTTTCCCCTCCTTCCCCCTCTCCCCTCATTCCCCTCTCTCTTCCCCCTCCCCTCTCCCCTTTCCCTCCTCCCTCCTCTCCTCCCTTCTCGTTCTTTCCACCCTTCTCTCCATTTCTCCCCCCCCCTCCAATTCCCACCCTCCCTCTTCTCCCTTCCCTCCTCCCCTTTTCCCCCTCCTCCTCTCCCTTCCCCCTCCATTCCCCCCCTCCTCTTTTCTCCTTCCTCCTCCCCTCCCCTCCCTCCTCTTCCCCTTCCCTCCCCTCCTTTCCCCCCTCCCATTCCCCTCACTTCCCTCCTCCCCTTTCCCCCCTCCCTCCCTCCCCTTTCTCCCCCCTTCATTCCCTCCTCCCTCCCCCCTCTATAAAATTCCAAACGAGGTAAATCAATAGCGCCCAAGAAGACCCATGCGAGTCCGGATGTGAAACCCTAGACTCCAGGTGATCTCAGGTGCTTCTCCAGGTACGTGGCGGTCACGTGTCCCTATTTTGGCCACGGGGGGGGGGGGTGAGGGGGAGGGGGGTAGATGGGGGAGGAGGGTGTGGGAGTGGGGGGAAGGGGGGTGAAGGGTGGAGGGGAGTAGATGGAGGAGGGGGTTGGTGGGTTGGGGGAAGGGGGGGTGAAGGGTGGAGGGGGGGGGATGTGGGGAGGAGGGTTGGTGGGTGTGGGGGAAGGGAGGTGAAGGGGTGGAGGGGGGGGTAAATGAGAAAGGGTTGGTGGGGGAGAAGAGTAGATGGGGGGGGGAGTGGTTGATATGGGTGGAAGTGGTTGATACGGGGGGGGGGGGGTAAGGTCATACGGGACAGGTGGGATGGTCGGGAGAGGGGGAGAGGGAGGGGTTGAGGTTGAGGTCAGGTGGGTGAATTAGGGAGGGAGGAGGGGTAGGGGGAGGGGGGAGGGGAGAAAAGGGCAGTCGAGACTCTCTTTCTAAGTAATTTATAAGTCTTGGATTAGTAAGAATGAATAATGAGCAACAACAAAGATAATAATTGTAATCATCATTAATATAATTATCATTACAATTATCATTCTTATTATCACAACTTTTAATGCCACTGTCATCATAATTATCATTATCACTATCATCATTGTTAATATTATCATCATAATCATTTACCACTATCACCAACACCACCATCCTAACATCCTCCTCTCCCACCACCACATCATCCTCACATCATCCTCACTACCACCATATTCACCACTACCACCACACCACCCACCACCTCCATCACACCAATCTTCACCACCACCATCCTCACCATCACCACCATCCTCACTACGATCATCACCATCATCATCATCACCACCATCATCACCATTCTCACCACCATCACCAATTACAATCCCCACCACCACATTCACCATCACCCCTCAAGACGAATCCCCCTTTCCTAAAAAATACATATATTTAAAAATAAATAAATAAATAATAAATAAAATAATAATAAAACAGACAGGAAACGAAGGGTAAGAGAAAGACCTTAACCTGATAAACGAAGGACAAGAGAAAGACCTTGATAAACGAAGGGTAAGAGAAAGAGCCTGATAAACGAAGGACAAGAGAAAGACCTTGATAAACGAAGAGAAAGAGCCTGATAAACGAAAAGAGAAAGACTTGATAAACGAAGGAAGAGAAAGACCTTGATAAACGAAGGAAGAGAAAGACCTTGATAAACGAAGGAAGAGAAAGATGATAAACGAAGATTGATAAACGAAGGACCCTGATAAACGAAGGACAAGAGAAAGACCTTGATAAACGAAGGACAAGAGAAAGAGCCTGATAAACGGAGGATAAAACGGAAAAAAACGGTCAAATACGTGAAGCGAGGACGTGGTTTCTCTGTCCGCCATTATCGAGTGGTCAGTCGACGCTTCTCATCGACTCAATAATTTTCTGTCACGCTCTATTGGCTAGGGGGGAGAAGGGGGGAGGGATGAAGGGGGGGAGGGGGAGGGAAAAAAGGAAGGAAGGAGGGGAGGGGGAAAGAGGGGAGGTGGGAAGGAGAAGGGGAAGGGTAAAAGTGAGAGGGAGGGAAGGAGATGGAGGGGAAGGGGGGGAGGGGGGAGGGAAAAAAGGAGGGAGGGATGAAGGGTGGAAGGAGGGAGGTGGGAAGGAGAAAGTTGAGGGAGGAAAGGAGAGTAAAGTGTGGGGGAGGAAAGGAGAGGAGGGAAAAGAGAGGGAGGGAGGGGTGAAGGAGGAAGGAAGGAAGGAGGGAGGGAGGGATGGAGGGAAGAAGGGGGGAGGGAAAAAAGAGGGAGGTGGGAGGGAGAAAGGGGAAGGGAAGGAGGGGGAGGTAAAGTGGGAGGGAGGAAAGGAGAGGAAGGAAAAGGGAGGGAGGGAGGGGTGAAGAGAGGAAGGAAGGAAGGAGGAGGGAGCGGAGAGAGAGGGATGATGAGAGAAAAGGGAGGGATGGATGGAAGGTAGGAGGGAAGGGGAAAGGCAGAGGGATGGTGGGAAGAGGGTGAGAAAGGGAGGGAGGGAGAGGAGGGAGGAAGAGAGAGAGGGAGGGAGGGGAGAGAGAGAGAAAGAGAAAAAGTGAAATAGAGTCAGGAAAGAAAGAATTACAGAAAGAGGGAGATGAAGAAGACACAGAAGAGACAGAGAGTGAGGGAATAGATGAACAGACGAAACAGAAGAAATAGAAGAAATAAAAGAGGAAGAAAGAGAACTAAAGAAGGGACACAGACAGAACAGAGGAGCAGAGGAGACAGCGCAAGGAGTCAAATGGAAGAGGAAAGAGAAGGAAGAGAAGAGACAAAGGGAAGAGGAAAGACAAAGAGAAAGACAAAGAGAGAGAAGAGACAAAGAGAACAGGGAGAGAAGAGAGAAAAGAAGGGAAGAGGAAAGAGAAGAAGAGAAGACAAAGAGAGGAAAGAAAAAAAGAGAAAAGACAAAAGAGAAAAGAAGGGAGAAAAGAGACAAGGGAAAAGGAAGAGAAAAAAGAGGAAAGAGAAGGGAGAGAAAAGACAAAGAGAAGAGAAAAGACAAAAGGAAGAGAAAAACAAAGGAAGAGAAAAAACAAAAACAAAGAGAAGAGGAAAAAGAAGGGAGAAGAAAGAGAGAGAGACAGAGAGAAGGGGAGGAGATAAATGGCTCCACCAATCCATATCAGCCTCTCCCGACCTTCCCTGCTCCGTCTTCTCCCTCTCCATCATCATCTCACCCTTTCTCCATCACTCTTTTTCCTTCGTCAATCAGAAGATGGGGAGGAAGAGAGGAGGAAGGAGGAAGGAAGGGGAAAGAAAATATGGATAGATTGAGCTATATAGATGGATAGACAGATACATAGATAGATAGATAGATAGAGAGAGAGAGAGAGAGAGAGAGAGATTTCACCCTTTCTCCATCACCCTCAGGAGAAGGGGAAGAAAGAGAAGGAAAGAAGGAAGGAAAGAAA
>NW_020869585.1:96689-104189 GCF_003789085.1 Penaeus vannamei | reverse complement strand
TTGTATTTGTTATTGTTATCGAAAATGCAAAACACTATTCCATCTTTCCAGTTAACCACACAAATTCCGTTTATTCATCACATCACCACTATCACTATTACCACAACATAACCCAATCACCATACATTTGAATATATATTGGCCAGATTCATTCATTTTCCATTTTGAACTTTTTTTGTGTGTGTCATTTGTAATATGATTTTGTACGTACAATAAATATGGATATATGTAATTTGCATGTCTTTCCCCAACATGTTCTGACATGTCTAATGGTTCAGTGGTGCATTGCTTTTTTGCGAAATTAGGTATTTGATGTTTAAATACATTAGCAGGAATAATATATATATATATATATATATATTATATATATATATATATATATATATATATATATATATATATATATATATATATATATATATATATCCTCTCTCTGTTTGTTTGTTTGCTTGTTTCTTTCTAAGTGTGCCTATTTTTCTCTATCTCTATATCAATTATTTAATATTTAAAGTACTATCTGTATATTCACAATACTCTCTCTCTCTCTCACTTCTCACTCTCTCTTTCTCTCCCTCTCTTTCTATTTATCTCCCTCTATCTCTCTCTTCTCTCTCTCTCCTCCTCTCTCTCTCTCTCTCTCTCTCTCTCTCTCTCTCTCTCCTCTCTTCTCTCTCTCTCTCTCCTCTCTCTCTCTCTCTCTCTCTCTCTCTCTCTCTCTCTCTCTCTCTCGTCTCTCTCTCTCTCTCTCTCTCTCTCCTCTCCTCTCTCTCTCCTCTCTATCCCTTCCTGTCCTTCATTCTATTAACTGAAACAAAAAGACAAAAGTCTCATTGCATAACGTCCAAAAATCATTAATGAATTACGTGCCATATCCCTTTTAAAATGAGAATGAATTCACTTAAGCTCTTTCAGTCCACCACTTGCAGAGTCCAAATTCTAAAACCCCACTTAAGTGTCTTTTACTTAATCGACTGAAACCTGCGAGAGAATTGACTCCGGTCTCGAATTCGCTTTAATAGGAGTTTTTATATGTTACAGGTTTCGGTTTAGGATACGTGTGGTTGTAGTATGTTTAGACGGGATAAGGAAAGGGAGAATGGAAGGGAGAAAGAGAGAGAGAGGAGAAGGGAGGGGAGTGGGGTTGGAGAGGGAGAGGAGGAGGAGAAAGAGAGAGAGCAGAGAAGGGAGGGGAATGGGGTTGGAGAGGGAGAGGAGGAGGAGAAGGGGGATAGAAAAGGTGAAGGAGGGGAGGAGGGAAGAGTGAGGGAGAGGAGGAGGAGAAGGGGGAGAGAAAGGGGGGAGGAGGGGAGGAGGGAAAAGTGAGGGAGAGGGAAAGAGGGAGAGGGGGAAGGAAGAGAGGGATGGAGAGAGGTAATCAGTAAAAGATAGTAATCGAAATAGGGAGAGAGAGAACAAAGAGGAAGAGAAAGAGAGAAATATTTTTAGACCTCATTTCAACCCATCATTAAAAAATTGAATTGAAAATTATCAATCATAAATAAAGACATGAAATAACATCGCACATTTTCAGCACTCTGACAATTGCCTTAATTGATTTATGAATGAGGGTGACATGCATGAACGAAAAAAAAGGAACGTGAATTACCCAAAGAGAGAGAAAAAAAGAAAATGAAAAATTTATGGCAAAGAATTTCTTTTTAAGGAACAGGAAGTAAAATGCTAAGTAATATATGTGAGTTTTTTTTATAGGAAAGATGGATTAATTGCTGTGCGTGCGTATGTGTGTATGTGTGTGTGTGTATATATGTTTATGTGTGTGTGTGTTTGTGTGTGTGTATGTTTGTGTGTGTGTGTTTGTGTGTGTGTGTTTGTGTGTGGTGCGTGCGTGCGTGCTGTGTGTGTGTGTGTGTGTGTGTGTGTGTGTGTGTGTGAGAGAGAGAGAGAGAGAGAGAGAGAGAGAGAGAGAGAGAGAGAGAGAGAGAGAGAGAGAGAGAGAGAGAGAGAGAGAGAGAGAGAGAGAGAGAGAGAGAAGAGAGAGAAAGAGAAGAGACAGAGACAGAGAAAGAGACAGAGACAGACAGACAGACCAGAGACAGAACGCAGAGGAAAAGAAAAACACCTTCTGGTACGCGATATGCACATCTACATCCGTAAACGTGTCCCATGTGCGTGTCCCATGTACGTAGTTCGCAAACGCGCCTGACAGCAAGGTAGGATCTGAAGTGGATTCCATTAAATCTAACTGCTTACAAGTTCTATTATTTGTATGGCATTACCCCTGTTTACCCAGCGCGAAAAAATATGTTCGATACGTTTCGGGATCCATTGGGTTCTGCTTCGTTTACTTGCAAATTTACGAGACTGAATTGAGCGAATCTTTCTGAAAAGGAGTTGGGAGTGATTGGAAACGTCATTGATATTCAATTTGGGTAAATATTATCCACTTAGTGCTTTGGAGGCCGTTCGGGTGCGTTTACTTTAATGATTTTTTTTATTGTTTGTTTTTGTGATTATTTTATTTCTCGTTTTTTTTCTTTTTTTTTTGCATTCTCCTTTCTTTTCTTCTTTCGCTGTTTCTCTTTCTTCTATGTCCATCTACCTCTCTGCCAATCAGTCCACTACCAGTCCTAAAAATTCAAATCTCCTTCCCCTCCCCCCCTCCTCCCTCTACCCCATCTCTTCTCCCTCTTTTTCACCCTTTCCCTTCTCCCTCCTACTCCAGCACCCCCTTCTCCTTCCTCTCCGTCCCCCTGCCCCTCCTTCCTCATCCTTCCTCCCCCCCCCCCCCCCCCTCCTTCCTCCCTCCCCCTCCAGCCCCCCCCCTTCCTTCCTCCCCTCCCCCCTGCACAACCCTCCACCCCTCCCTCAAAAAAAAAAAAAAAAAAAAAATCTTATTTTTCCCGCAGTAATATAACGCTAAGTGTATTAAACGCGCGTGCAGTATATACACCTCGCCCGCGCATCGCCTGCACGAGCACTGCCTCTTGCTATTACATTCTGAAGAGAATCCGAGAGAGAGAATCATTGTGATTTGAGGATGATGGTGAGACCTTTTTTCTGGATTAATTTATTTATGTATTCGTTATTATTATTATTATTATTATTATTATTATTTTATTTATTATCATTATTGTGGAGGGAGAATTGTGGGACTTTTTCGTGTGTGTGTGTTTGTGTGTGTGTGTGTGTGTGTGTGTGTGTGTGTGTGTGTGTGTGTGTGTGTGTGTGTGTGTGTGTGTGTGTGTGTGTGTGTGTGTGTGTGTGTGTGTGTGAGTGAGTGAGTGAGTGAGTGAGTGAGTGTGTGTGTGTGTGTGTGTGTGTGTGTGTGTGTGTGTGTGTGTGTGTGTGTGTGTGTGTGTGTGTGTGTGTGTGTGTCGCATGTAACTCATGAATACGTGATTGTGTTTTTGTTATTGTTGTGGTTTTGTTTATTTTGTGTGTGTCTATGTGCGTGACTATCAATGTGTTCACCTGTGCATCTATATTTAAGCGTACATTTGACTCCTCAAAAGTATACAGATAGCAACAAATAAATAATTAAATAAGAAAGAAATTAAAAGAAGAAAGAAAGAAAAAAAATAACTTTCAACGATTTATTTACAATTTATTGCAGTGCAACACATTCCTGTGCACCAATAACAGTATTTTAGCCTATCTTGAACACCCTTGAGTTCTTTGTTCTCTTGTGCTTTCGAACATTCTCCTCCCCCCTTCCCCCCACAAAAAAGTTACTTTGAACTTCATGTAAAATCTATTTAATTTTCTCGTTAACATTCATAATGTCCTCACAATACTTTACGAAGCAAATAAAATAGATAAATAAAAAATAAAGCTTGAGATAGATAGAGAGAGAGAGATAAATAAAAACAAAACATAAAACTTGAGATAGATAGATAGATAGAGAGAGATAAATAGATAAATAAAAAATAAAGCTTGAGATAGATAGATAGATAGAGAGAGATAAACAAATAAATAAAAAAATAAAGCTTGAGATAGATAGAGAGATAGAGAGATATAAATAAAAAATAAAAAATAAAACTTAAACATTCTATAAATGAAGATTTTTTTTTAATCTCTCTGAATAAAAATGTCGCACATGAAAATCTAATGCTTCTGATAATAACAGCTCTTACGAAATTGCTATTGGAAAGAATAAGTGCCACACTATTATGCAAAGGAGGAAAAGAAGAGAGAAAGTGAAAAAGGAAGGGGTTATGAAAGAGAGAGGAAGAGAAGAAATAGAGGGAGTGAAAGGAGTGGGGGTTTGGGGAGGGGGTACGGATAGGGAAGGGGTGAGAGAGTGAGGGAAAGAGGGAGGGAGAGGGAGTGAACGAGAGAGAGAGAGAGAGAGAGAGAGAGAGAGAGAGAGAGAGAGAGAGAGAGAGAGAGAGAGAGAGAGAGAGAGAGAGAGAGAGAGAGAGAGAGAGAGAGAAGAGAGAGAGAAAGAGAGAGAGATAAAATAAAGAGAGAGATAAAAAGAAAGAAAAAGATAAAGAGAGACAGATAAAGAGAGACAAAGACAGAGAGAGACAGAACCATACTGAGAGACGACAAGGAATGAAACTCAAATAAAGAGAGAAGGAAGGAGACAACGCAGAGGAGAGAGGAAACAGAGGGAGAGAAGAAGCGGAGGAGAGAGGAAACAGAGGGAGAGAACGCAGAGGAGAGAGGAAACAGAGGGGAGACAGAGGAGAGAGGAAACAGGGAGAGGAGAGAGAGAGGAACAGAGGGAGGAGAGAGAGAGGAGCCAGCGAGAGAGAGGAGACAGAGGGAGAGTACAGAGGGAGAGAACAGAGGAGAGAGAGAAGAGGGAACATGAGAAGAGGAACAGCGGAGAGAGAGGAAACATGACAGAAGAGAACGCAGAGGAGAGAGGAAACAGAGGGATAAAAGAACCGCAGAGGAGAGAGGACACAGAGGGGGAGAAGAAGCGGAGGAGAGAGGAAACAGAGAGAGAGGACGCAGAGGAGAGAGAAACAGGGGAGAGAAGCGGAGGAGAGAGGAAACAGAGGGGGAGAAGAAGCGGAGGAGAGAGGAAACAGAGGGGGAGAAGAAGCGGAGGAGAGAAAGGCAATTCATTACCAGGGCCTTAATGCTCACCTTCGCAGCACCTATTAACTCTGTCTGTCTTCGTTAGCTTAACAAGGGCTCGGCATCTCTCCATTCTCCCTAATTTTCGCTCGCTCTTCCAACCCTTCTATTCATTCTCAACTACACCGAGCTCTCGCTATCTTTTTTACGCGATTGCTGTTATTCTCTTTTTCATAATTTCAATTGCCTATGTATCTATGTATTTCACGATATATTTTTGTTTTTATTCTCATTATTCAATTTTTAATATTACATATTTTCAACGCATATATTTTTTTCTCATTATTCGTCACGGACTTTCATTACCTTGATTTTTGTCTCATTTCACATTTTCACCATCAAGACTAATCTTGCACCATCTCCCAACACTTTCATCATCTCCCCATAAGTTAACTTTCTCCCTATCTTTATCTCCTACAGTCTCACTTTCTCCCCGTCCTTATCTCCCCAAATCACAAGCATCTCCCCAGCCTTATCATCTTCCAATTTCATTTTCTCTACTTCACTATATCCCCATGATTTAACTATCTTTTGCTCCCCATCACTCACTTTCCACAATCCCACTTCCTCCTACAACTCTCTTCCCTATCGCTACAGCATTGTCTCCCCATTACTTCAGTATCCAAGCATCACAGTCTCTCCCATCTCTAGAATTCCTGGCTCCATATCACTCTTCCCCAGAATTTTACTGGCTCCATATCACTCTCTCCCCATAAACTTTCTCTCCCCGCAACATCAATATCTCCCCAGCCTTATCTTACTACGAATTCACTGTCTCCCCATCACTGTCTCCCCACAACTTCACCATCTCTTAACCTGACTTCCTCCCTGTCACTGTCTTCTCACAATTTCTCTCTTGTTATCTCACAATCTCCCCATTACTTCACTATCTACACATCACAATATCTCTCCATCCCTGTCTCCCCAAATTTTTACTTGCTCAATAATATCTCCCCACATCCTCACCTTCTCCCCATTACTATCCCCCATAATCTCATTATCTCCCCAGCCTTGTCTTCCTCCACGTCCACCATCTCCCCACCACTGTCTCCCACAATATCAACATCTTTCAAACCTCATCTCCCTACACCTTCACTTTCTCCCCACCACTATCTACCCAAATCTCATTTTCTCCTCCTTATTATCTCCCCAGCCTTGTATCTCTCCACCTTCTCTCACACACTATCTCCCCACAGTCTCATTTTCTCCCCAGCCCTCTTACACCTCCATCTTCTCCCACAATCCCATTTTTCTCCCCATCTCCCACCTTTGTCTCCCTACTCCTCCACCTTACCTCCCCCCCCACTGTCTCCCCACAACACCGCTATCCTCACCAAACCTTCCCCCCTCCCTCGCTCGTTGCCAAGTCGCCTCGCCGGAAGAAACTCTACGGCCCGCAACCCACATTTCACTTACTCAAAATGCCCTTATTGATGAGGTATCCGAAACACTATACGGAACAATTTGGGTTATAGGTAATCCATAAATCTGAGTAAAATCTGATATTCGTGTGGAGGATTTTCGTCTTTGCGAGTCGTTATTCATCTATTTATCATACATTATTATTTATTTTTTTAATTATCGGAGAGGCTTTGTTAATTAGATAGCGGCGTAGTAATAATCTGTTGTCTTCTGAAGTTTAATATTGACAATATGTCCATCGTTATTACTTTAATTACAACAAGTTATCTAATATCATTACCGTGGTATCATTATCAACATAGTAATCACTATTATCTGCATTCATCATTATGACTATGTCGTTATCATGATTATCAACTTTACCATTCTACGAATAGTGATGGTGGTGAAGGTGGTGGTGATGGTGGTGGTGATAGTGAATGTGATGGTGATAGTGATAATGATAATAATGTTAATGATATTGATAATAATGATAAAAAATAACAATAATAAAGTATAGTAATAGTAATAATAATGATGATGATAAAGATAATAATGATAACAATAATAATGATAACAATAATAATAATAACAATAACAATGATAATGCCAATAATGATCATAATAATAATGATAATAATGATAATGATAATAATAATAATAATAATAATAATAATAATAATAATAAATAATAATAATAATAAATGATAATAAAAAATAATAATCACAACAACAATAAAAAATAGTGATTACAATAACTATAATAATAATCGCAACAGCAATAACAAAAATCATAATAACATTAACACGAAACATCCCGAATCTCTTTCATTCCCAAGAGTGTGTGAATATTCGTCCTAATTTAGACACATCTCGACGAAGATTATAAAGACACCTGTTGATGCAGGACCACTTAAAAGACAACTTCAATTTCGTGGGTTTCCGTTGAAAAGCTGGCGAGAAAAAAAAATATAAAAAAAGGAAGGAAAATTTCAAGAGCGGGAATCTGCAGCAGCTGGAAGGCGAGGGAGAAAAAGAAAACGGGCG
>NW_020869585.1:89189-94189 GCF_003789085.1 Penaeus vannamei | reverse complement strand
GCTAGAGAGAGGAGAGGGGGGAAGGAGCGGAAGAGGGAGAAGGGAAGGGGCGGGAGAGGAATCCAAGACCTATATTCTTGGCTCACGTCACTCAGTCAATCGTATTTTTGAGATTTCTCTGTCTCTTTCTCTCTGTTTTTTATTTTTTATTTTTTTATTTTTTTTGTCTTGCTACCTTTTTCTTTCTTTTCTCTTTCAACTTTCTGTCACTGTCTCTTTCTCGTTCACTTTGTTTTTCATTTTCTCTATCTATCTATCTATTTATATATCTATATATCTCTCTGACTATCTGCCTGTTTATCTCTCTGTTTATCCCTCTCTTTCCATATCCATCGATATGTCTGTTTTTTCTGTTTATCTGTCTATCTATCTGTCTATCATTTATCTATATTCATCTCTCTTCTTTTTTTCTCCTCTCCTTCTCTGCTTTTTCTTCATCCCTTTCTATTCCCTTTCCACCTTTTCTCTCTTCCTCCATCTCCCTCCCCTCTTTTTCTCTTTCTTCTCCTCATTACCATTTTCCTATTTCCCCCTCCCTCCCCCTTCTCTCTTCTATCTTATCCCTTCCCTTACTTTTACTTACATCTCCTTCCACCTTCCCTCCACTCTCCTCCTCTCCCTCCCAACCTCCCTCCCTCTCTACCTCTTTATCCTTCCACCCCTTCCTTATCACCCTTCCCCTCTCTCTCTCTTCCCATCTCCTTCTTTCTTTCTTCTCCCTTTCCTCCATCTTCCCGTTCCCTCGCCCTTCTCACCTCTGCTTTCTTTTTCGTTTTTTCCCCGTCTCTCCCCCTTTTTATTCTTCAGTCTCCCCTCTTACCTCTCCCCTATCTCGCTTCTTTCCTCCCTCTTTCTTATCTCCACCCATCTCCCCTTTTTCCCTCGCCGCTTTCCTCCCTCTCTCTTATCTCTCTAGTTCTGTCTCTCCCATATCTCCCTTCTTCCCTTTCTCCCCTATCTCCCCATCTCCCCTCCTTCCCTTTCCATTTCCCTCCTCTTCTTTAATATCTCCCCTCCCTCGTCCCTCTTCCCCCTCTATTCTCTCCCTCTCCCCTATCCTCCCATCTCCCCTCACACCCCTTCCTCTCCCTCTCTCCCATTTCGCCCTCACCCTATCCCCTCCCTCTCCCTCTCTCCCTTCTCTCCTCATCTCTCTCTCCTCACCCCATCTTCCTCTCTCCCCCCCCCTCTCCCACCCCCATTAAGAGAACACCCACTCCAAAGATGCTTAGACCGTGTGTGATCTCCTGAGACTTCCTCTTAACAGCATTCTTGTGTAGCGTCTGTACCTTTTAACGGGGGAATATAATGCTGTGAAGACGTTCAGGACATCTTGGTGTATTTTTACCTCTATTGCGCGAGGAACTGTGGCCTGACGTGTGTTGTGTGTTGCGAAGGAGGGGAATAAGTCGTCAGAGTAGTTGCTAAGTTGATGAAGACTTTGCTGTGTTATTAAAGTCAGTGCTAAGTTAGTTGATAGAGCCTTTGCTGTGTTAATAAAGTCAGGGCTAAGTTAGTTGATAAGCTCGTGACTGAGTTAATAGAGTCGATACTAAGTTAGTGAATAAAGTCGTGATTGAGTTTAAAAAAAGTTCCTTGGTCATAAATTCTCGGCTACGTCAATAAAATCAATAATAAAGTTAATGCATCCATAGCACAGTCGATACTTCTTTTGGTATGTCAATAAGGCCGATGCCAAAAATAGAAAGCCATTATTAAGTACTTGTAGCTGTCCAATAAACAATAAACCATAAAATCTTTATTAAGTAGGTGTAGTTGTGGTATTCAGTGGAATAGGTGTTGATAATTAATCTACGCTGAAATGGGTGATTAGGAATTAATGAAGTTGCTATGAAATATTAGTAACAAATGTGAAAAAAAACAATTATTACTTAGTAGTGCACTGTAGTGAAAAGGTAAGCATGCTAAGTGTATTGATTATGGAAGTATAGTGGTGTAAACCGAGTTATTTATAAGTGAATAGAATACTGAAATCAGTAATAAATGACTGACACTAACTGACGAAATATATATCACCCCCCCCGAAAAAAAAGTAAATAAAGGAGCACATCAAAATCATATGTAAATCTAATGACAATTGAATCGAAACTATATCTTTGTAAAGGCGTTTCATTCTCATTCTCATTCTCATTCTCTCTCTCTCTCTCTCTCTCTCTCTCTCTCTCTCTCTCTCTCTCTCTCTCTCTCTCTCTCTCTCTCTTCTCTCTCTCTCTCTCTCTCTCTCTCTCTCTATCTCTCTCTCCTCTCTTCTCTCTCTCTCTCTCCCTCTCCTCTCTCTCTCTCTCTCTCTCTCTCTCCTCTCTCTCTCTCTCTCTCTCTCTCTCTCTTTCTCTCTCTCTCATTTATTCTGTCTCTTTTTACCTTTGTCACAGGAAGAAAGAAGACAAAAGAAAAGGAGAGAGAGAGAGAGAGAGAGAAAGAGAAAGAGAAAGAAAATGGAGAGAGACGAGAGAGAGAGAGAGAGAAAGAAAAGAGAAAGAGAGAAGAAGAAAAGAAAAAAAAAACAAGGGAAATCATATGAATAATAAACAGCTGCTTCTATCCCCGTGTCTTTTCACATAAAACACTCGGGTCATGTTCTGTATGTTATATATTTATACGCGATTTTTATTTTCATTTCTAAAAAGAGTCAGTGACGTCAGCTTGACCTTTCGTGAACCAGAAAACTTTATCGTCGGTTGGAATCGAGTAACAGAAGGAAAGTGTGGATGATCTACTGGAAGAGGATGAAGAGGAGGAGGAAGAGGAGGAGGAAGGAGGAGGAAGATGATGATGATGAGGATGGTGATGATGATGGATGATGATGATGATGTGATGGTGATGGTGATGATGATGGTGATGGCATGATGATGATGATGATGGATGATGGATGGTGATGATGATGATGATGATGATGATGATGATGATGATGATGATGATGATGATGATGATGATGATGATGATGATGATGATGATGATGATGATGATGATGATGATGATGATGATGGTGATGGTGATGGATGATGATGATGATGATGATGATGATGATGATGATGATGGTGGTGATGATGATGATGATGATGATGATGATGGTGATGGTGATGATGATGATGATGATGGTGATGATGATGGTGATGATGATGATGATGATGATGATGATGATGATGATGATGATGATGATGATGATGATGATGATTGATGATGATGATGATGATGATGATGATGATGATGATGATGATGAGGAGGAGGAGGAGGAGGAGGAGGAGGAGGACGAAGAGGAAGGGGAGGAAGAGGAGGAGGTGGAAGTGATGGAGGAGGAGGAGGATGAGGAGAGGAGGAGGAGGAGGAGGAGGAGGAGGAGGAGGAGGAAGAAGAAAGAAGAGAAGGAAGAGGAGAGGAGAGGAGAGAGAAAGGAGAGGAGGAGGAGGAGGAGAAAGGAGGAGAGGAGGAGAATAATAGGAAGAGGAGAATGAGGATGAGGAGAAACGAGGAGGAGGAGGAGAAGTTGAAGAAGAAATGGAAGAAGAATTGTCTAGCGCGACGACCATCACCTCGATACGAGGAGGATAATGCTATAAAAAATTCACCCTTGGGTCTTCACCGGCATTCCCTGGCACTCGTTGGCCCTGTCTTACACTCCCCTGCGCTTTTTGACACTCTCTGGCACTCCTCTTGCCCTATTTGTCCTTCTTTGGCTCTTCTCTTGCACTCTTTGTCATTAATCGTCAACCCCTGATACTCTCTTGTATTCTGTGCCACTTTCTGGCATTCTGTGACTTCTTTACACTCTTTATCACACCTTGGTACTCTTTGGCACGCTGGAATTCTCTGGTACTTAATGGGACTGCCGGACGCTCTCTGTCACTCACTGAGATTTTCTAAACATGCTTGACGAACCCTGGCATACCGTGACAGTCTGTGACACTCTTCTACGCTTTCTCTTTACGCTTTCTGTTATTCTCTAGCGCACTCCTTGACAAGTTTTGACACTATCTGGCACTCTGCGTACTCGCCTGCACTCCTTGACACACCCTGGTACTCCCTGACACAACCTTACACTCCCTGGCACAACTTCGCACTCCCTGACACTACCTTGTATTCTCTGGCACTCAGCAACTCACCATTACACTCCCTGACACTCCCTATCACTCCGTAGCACATTATTGAACTCCGTGGCTCTCTGTGGCACTCGAACTCCCCAGGTATCATTCGTCATTACCCAATTTATTTATTCTTATTTTGTATTTATTTATCTATTTATTTATTTTGCATCTAAGACCCGAATTCTATGATGAACAAGAGGAACGCAGGCGGAAAGAAAAGTTGTTTTTTCTTTTTTTTTATCCTATTTATTTATTTATTCATCTATCTATTTATCTATTTATTTATTTATTTACGCTACACGTGCACTTTACACCTTCCATCTTCTTACAACTTTTCTTTGTCCAGTTTATTGATCGGGAGGAGCGGAGCGTCGATAGTGGTCAGAATGCGGGAACTCATTCTGTATGTCTAAGCTGGGGGAGGGAAGGAGGAAGGGAGGGGACGGGGAGGAGGGAGGGAGGAGGGAAGGAGGAAGGAGGAAGGGAAGGAGGGAGGTTAGGGAGGGACGGGGGAGGGAGGGAGGGAGTAGGGAAGGAGGGGGGGGGGGAAGGAGGGAAGGAGGGAGGAGGGAGGGAAGGAGGGAGAGGAGGGAGGGGAACGGGGAAGGGGAAGGAGAGAGTGGGAAGAGGGAAGGAGGAGGAAGGAAGGGAGGGACGGGGAGGGGAAGGAGGGTGGGAGGGAGGGAGGAAGGGAGGGGGGAAGGGACAGGGAGGGGGAAGGAGGGAGGAAGGGAGGGGGGGGAGGGACGGGGAGGGGAAGGAGGAAGGGAGGAAGGAGGACGGGGAGGGGAAGAGGGGGGAGGAAGGGAGGAAAGGGGGGGGAGGGGACGGGGAGGGGAAGGAGGGAGAAGGAGGGGGGGGAGGGACGGAAGGGGAAGGAGGGAAGGGAGGGAGGGA
>NW_020869585.1:71689-74189 GCF_003789085.1 Penaeus vannamei | reverse complement strand
GCCTACCTCCTGCTTCCCCTTCTTCCACCGCCACCTCTACCCATCTCCCTTCTCCTCGCCACCCCCACCCCTACCCTACCTCCCCTTCTCCTTCACACCCCGTGGCCTTCCCTTTCTCCCACCCACCCCTACCTCCCGCTTCTCCCTCACCACCCCCTGCCTCCCTTTCTCTCACCCCCGCAGCCCTACCTCCCCTCCTCACACACCCCAACTGCCTCTGTTTACCCCCCTTCTCACCGTTATCTTTCCCCCTCTCCCCCTCCCCTCCTTCCCTCTCCCGCTAGCCCTCGTCTCTCTAAACCTCTTTTTGTTATCTTTCATTTGTTGTTTTTTTCTCTTTTTTCTCTCTCTCTTCTTATTCCCTATTTCCTTGTTATCCTGTTTTTTGTCATATTTCCCTTTTTCTTATGCTTTTATTCTGGTTATATTCCTCTCTCTCTCTGTTCTTCTAATTCCTGCTCCCTCTTCTCCTCTGTTTCTTTATCTCCTCCTCATCCTTCGTTCCCCTCTCATTATCTCCCCCTCCTCCCCCCCCTACAATCCATAACCCCTCCACCCCCTTTCTCCCTATGGTATCCTACTCCCCTGCCCCCCCCCCTTCACTCCTCGCTCCTTCCTCATTATCACCTCCTCCCCCCCTTTTCTCCATTATCCATTATCCCTTCCTTTTTCCCTCCTTCCCCATATCCTTCCCCTCTCCTCTTTCTCCATTATCTTTCCCTCCTCCTCCTCTTCCATTATCACCCTCTCCCTTTCCTATGTATCCCCTCGCCTCTCTCCTCCTCCATTATCACCTCTTCCTCCTTTACCCTATTATCCCCCCTCTCTCTTTCTCCAACTATCTCCCTCTCTCCCTTTTCCCTATTATCCCTTCCTCCCTCCTCCACCATCATCACCCCTTCCCCTTTTCCCCATCATCACCCCCTCCCTCCTCCTCCATCTTCATCCCCTCCCTCTCCCTTTCCCCATCATCAACCCCCTACCCCTTTCCCCATCATCACCTCCGTCCCTTCCCTTTCCCCCATCATCCTCTCCTCCCTCCTCTCCATCATCATCACCCCTCCCACTTTCCCATCATCACCTCCTCCCGCGTTCCCCATTTATCCGCTCCCCCCCCCTTTTCCATTCCCATCATCCCCCTCCCCTTCCCCTTTTCTATTCCCATTATCCGCCTTCCCCTTCCCCTCCCCCTTCCCCTCCCTCCTCCCCCTCCTCCCCTCCCATCTCCCCCTCTCTTCCCCTCCCCCTTCCCCTTCCCCATCTTCCCCCTCCCTCCTCCTCCATCATCACCCCCTCCACTCCCCTCCCCTTCACCCCCTTTCCCCTTCCCCATCTCCCCTCTCCTTCCCCTTTCCCTTCCTTCCCATCTTCCCCCTCCCTCCTCCCTCATCATCACCCCCCTCCCCCTCCCCCTTCCCCCTCCCCTCTCCTTCCCATCTCCCCACGCGGCGCTAATGTTGTTGCGGGAAGAAGCGCTTCGCTACTCTCTTAATTTCTCTTAACTGCGGTGCTGATGGTCTCTGTTCGTGCTTTTATTTTTATCTTTCTTTTCTTTTTCCTTCTTTTCTTTTCTTTCTTTTTTATTTTTCCTTCTTTTTTTCTTTCTTTTTCTTTTCTTTTTCCTACTTTTTTTTTTTTCTTTTCTTTTTTCTTTCGTTTTTTTCTTTTCTTTCTTTCTTTTCCTTTTTCCTCCTTTTCTTTCCTTTTTCTGTCTCCTGTTGATTTTTTGTACACTGATGTTCCTGTTGATTTTTCTTTTCTTTTTTTTCTTCCTTTCTCTTCCCATTCTTTTCTTTCTTCTTCTTCAGCATTTTCTTGTTGTCCTTCTTCTCTTTCTCCTTCTGCTTCTTCTTTTTTTCCCTTCTGCTTCTACTCCTCCTCCCTCTCATTTTCATTCTCGTTCTCATTCTCAATCTCCTCCTCTTCTTCCTCCTTCTTCTTCTCTGTCTCTCTCATTTTCATTCTCATTCTCATTCTCGTTTCGTTCTCAATTATCTCCTCCTCCTTCTTCTCCTCTTTCTCTTCCGCCCCCCCCCCTTCCTTCTCCCTCCTCCTCCTCCCTCCTCCCTCCCCCTCTTCCCTCCTTCCTCCTCCTACTACCTTCCCTCCTTCCTCCCTCCTACCTTCACCTCCTCCTCCTCCCTCTTCCTCCTCCCTCCTCCCTCTCCCTCTTCCTCCTATCCCTCTCCCTCCATCTTATAATTTCAATTTGGTGATGTCAATTTACATTACCTGAACATTTATAAAAGATAAAAGAACTTGAATACTTATGCAAGAGAGCTTTGAAAAATGCATCTTGGAGTGACTTACCTGAAAAGAAAGAAAGAAATATATGTTAATAAAAGATTCTTATAACTCTTTGTAATTAGTTTTATTCGTCAGCTTGAAAGAATGCAAAAATAACTAGAATAACAATATAACGAACAAGAATAATGAAAATGAAAATGTCAATATTATCATACTAATGATAATAATAAGAATATCAGACATGAAATATATT
>NW_020869585.1:64189-66689 GCF_003789085.1 Penaeus vannamei | reverse complement strand
TATATATATATATATATATATATTATATATATATATATATATATATATATATATATAACAGTATAATTTCCTGAATAGATAAGTGGAGGGAAAGAAAGAATGAGGTATTTAGATAGACAGTTAGATTAATAGATAGACAAGTAGATCTGTAAATAAATAAACAGATAAGTAGACAGATGGAAAAGTAGATATATAAAAATATTGATATACAGCTATACAAATATATAGAAACAGATTGACAGATAAATAGATATGCAAAACTATCAATTATATCATGACATAAATTCAGTTAGTAGATATTCTTTACTCACAAGCGATATGGGGGGATCAGAGTTGTACTAAATTGAATTGAATGTTCAAAAAAGTTGTAAGGGGCAGCAGGGTCGTGTTCACATTTGCATATTTAATGATCATAGACTCAATGTATTTACAGTACTGCTTCTAATTTGTTCAGATCATTTACATGTGAATATGATAAGGGAATTTTCTCATTATTCGCGCTACGTCACATATTTCAAGCATTTTTCCTTGCTAGAATAATTAATTGTTTTTTCCTTTTATTGTCATCGAAAGCTGTGGATTCATATTTTTTTTTCTCTCTTTCTCTTCCCATTTTCTATCACACACAACACACACACCACACACACACACACACACACACACACACACACACACACACAGATATATATATATATATGTATATATGTGTGTGTGTGTGTGTGTGTGGTGTGTGTGTGTGTGTGTGTGTGTGTGTGTGCCTAGACCTCTACTACATCTCTCGAATAGGTTTACCAAGCTTATGACACTATTGAGATGACACAAAACATGACAAAAGGAAAATAATCCCTATAATAAATGTTTGAAAAGACGAAAATGTATGAATAACTTGAAGTCAAAGCATAAGAAATATATGAAAATGTCGGGAGAGTTTTTATAAAGATTACTGTAAAATGTACTAGATATGATTATTTTCCTTAAATGAAGCAAAAAGAAAAACTTTTTGAAAGTAGAGATAAGAAGAACGCGAATAACTAAGTGCGAGAGTAATGACATGAGAAATTAATAAAGAATAAAAAATAAAAACAAAGTAAACAAACAAAAAAAAAAAGACTAAATAATGATAAATTAATAAAGAATAAAAAAAAGGACTAAATGATAAAAAGCTGATTATGTAGATAATGACAGTAACAAATAAAACGGCAAGCTTATACAATTAAGAGTGTAAAGTTGTGTCATAACAATCTATTTTTAGTATCATTCGATGTAATCCATATCATTTCATAACAAGATGAAGTTGCCATCCAATCGTAGCACAATTAAAGGCACTTAAACGCCAGCAGATATAACAAAGTAAATAATAATTACCATTAATATGCGTAGAGTAGTACACTGTTATTGACGAACTAAATCTGAAAAGTAATTTTTCTTTGAAAGTTGAAACAAATCGTACTATTCAGTTTATTAAAGAAACCGATGGGATTAAAAAAAGAAACACCTGCTTAAAAACAAAACATGAAAGAGTAAAAGAAAAGAAAAGAAAAGAAAAAAAAAAACGCAACTGTGAATGTGAACAACAAAAATTAAGATAAAGTAAAACAAATGAGATCAGTTCAGATTAAACCAAATTTAAATCAGATACAGTTCAAATTAAATCAAAAATGACGGCACCAACCACTGAAATCAAATTAATTCCTCACATAAAAATCACCGAAATTAAATGTGGAAAGAAAGCTTTGATTTCGTTTCATTTACGAAACGGACAATAATAATAATAATAATAATTAATAATAATAATAATAATAATAATAATAATTATAAAATAATATAATAACAATAATAATAATAATAATAATAATGATAATAATTAGTTGGTGAGACACTGGAAATTACACACATATTATTTGTCAATTTGTGTATTATCATTTTTTTTACCCATGAAATAGATAATGAGTATGTCATCAATAACATAAATTACCTAAATTGATGCATTATAAAACACTTGATTTCAAACTTAATGACTGCTGTCAATCAGGATGATAATATTGAAATAAAGGACTGACGGATATATAATATATATATATATATATATATATATATATATATATATATATATATATATATATATATATATATATATATATATATATATATATATATATGTATGTGTGTGTGTGTGTGTGTGTGTGTGTGTGTGTGTGTGTGTGTGTGTGTGTGTGTGTGTGTGTGTGTGTGTGGTGTGTGTGTGTGTGTGTGTGTGTGTGTGTGTGTTGTGTGTGTGTGTGTGTGTGTGTGTATGTATATATATATATATATATATATATATATATATATATATATATATATATATATATATATATATATATATATGTGTGTGTGTGTGTGTGTGTGTGTGTGTGTGTGTGTGTGTGTGTGTGTGTGTGTGTGTGTGTGTGTGTGTGTGTGTATGTATATACATATATATAATATATATATATATATATATATATATATATATATATAT
>NW_020869585.1:41689-44189 GCF_003789085.1 Penaeus vannamei | reverse complement strand
TATATATATATATATATATATATTATATATATATATATATATATATATATATATATATATATATATATATTATATATATATATATATATATATATATATATATATATATATATATAATATATATATATAATATATATATATATTATATATATATATATATATATATATATATATATATTATATATATATATATATAATATATATATATATATATATATACATATATATATATATATATATATATATATATATATATATATATATATATATATATATATATATATATATATATATATATATATATATATATATATATATATATATATATATATATATATATATATATATATATATATATATATATATATATATATAATATATATATATATATATATATATATATATATATATATATATATATAATAATATATATTATATATATATATATATGTATATATATATATATATATATATATATATATTATATATATATATATATATATATATATATATATATATATGATAAACACACACACACACACACACACAAAACACATGTATGTGTGTGTGTGTGTATGTGTATATATACATATACATAATAACTCACCTTTCCGTGAACATTCTCCGTTGTTATATAGTTTTGCATAGTGAAAGTTGCATAATTTCTGCACATAAACCCGGATCATCAAATAGCCAGCCTATCAAAGTGAAATATACATGCTATTTCAAAGGCGCGAGATGATAAGAGTTGGACACTTCGTCAAGTGCTGATAAAACATCAACTTGCGACCGTCAGTGTTGCAATTAATGATTTAATGGACTAAGTGTTTTGCTCATAATACGATAAGTGAATCAATACCACTACAGAGGAGTGTCGTCCTTCCGGTCTCTCGCAATAAGGTCCATGGATTTAGGCAGACAACTGTCATGTTTTAGTGGATAAATGACAAGATTTATTACATTAGACGTTTCTCAATTATTAAATACAATTTAAATACAATTTTTCTCACTAATAAAACCAATTGACATACTAGAAAAAACAATATGTATTAGATATGAACTTATTGACAATATACAACATCCCAAACCATATAGAAAGTACCAGTAGACCTACCCATATCATATTCAATTTTATGCAAATGAATCGCTCATGTTTATGCAAGCAATTAGGAGCTATCAATATTGACATTCCATCAGTGCAAGACAAGGGTATAATAATCTAACAGAAATGGGGATTCACTAAATGAGATTCGTCGTGTTATCTCTCCCTGCAATTGTCATTATTTTGCTGTTGGTTCTCCCCTTTTCTCTTTCCCTTTTACTTCCTCTCTTTGTTAACCTGATTCGTTACCCTGTTCCCCCTTTTTGTTGTCTTTCATTAACTTTATCTTTTTTTCGAAGTTCTCCCTATTTTTTTTGCTGTCTGTTGTGTTGTTTTTCTCTCTCTGTCTCTGTCTCTCTCTCTCTCTCTCCCTCCCTCCCTCCCTCTTTTCTTTTTTTCATGTATTAAAATCAGAACATCTCTCTCTCTCTTTCTGTCTGTCTCTCTGTCTGTCTGTCTGTCTCTGTCTGTCTCTCTCTCTCTCTCTCTCTCTCTCTCTCTCTCTCTCTCTCTCTCTCTCTCTCTCTCTCTCTCTCTCTCTCTCTCTCTCTCCTCTCTCCTCCCTCCCTCTCCTCTCCTCTCCCTCTCCTCTCCTCTCCCTCTCCCTCTCCCTCTCCCTCCCTCCCTCCCTCCCTCCCTCCCCTCTCTCTCTCTGTCCCTCTCCCCTCCACGTATCTTTTCCTTTCTTTTTCTTTTTAATGTATTAAAGCCAAAACATCTATACCCCCCCCCCTAAACTGCCATCAAGGTTTTCATCTGAATATAAAACTCACCTTAAAAACAAATAATAAAACTGGTTAACTGATTAAATCCTGCAGTATCACGTGTGTCTGCAAATCCCATTGATTATCCTCTTTCATTCTTATTGTATGTTCGTTTTTTTTTTTTTTTTATTCTCTCTCTTTTATCTAGTGTTTTCTCTGTCGTAATTACACGGGGACGCAACACTGTAAAATGAAAATGGGGTTTGTCTTTCGTTACGTGTTTGTCATGTTTGGTTTTCTTTATTATTGGATATTTATTTTCGGTATTTTATCTATGGAATTTCCTTTATATGCATGCTGGTGGGATGGTGGTGATGAATGGTGATGTGATGTGATGTGATGGTGATGGTGGTTGGTGGGGGGGTGGTGGTGGGGGTGGGGTGGTGATGGTGGTGGTGGTGATGGTGATGGTTTGTGATGGTGGTGGTGGTGGTGGTGGTGTGATGGTGGTGTGATGTGTGGTGTTGTGGTGATGGTGGTGTGGTGTGGTGTGGTGATGGTAGGTGATGGTGATGATGGGGTGGGTGATGTGGTGGTGGTGGTGGTGATGGTGATGGTGATGGTGATGGTGGTGGCTGGTGGATGGGTGGTGGTGATTGTGGTGGTGATGGTGGTGGTGATGGTGGTGTGATGA
>NW_020869585.1:31689-34189 GCF_003789085.1 Penaeus vannamei | reverse complement strand
TCCCATTTCTCGGTATTTTATCGACGATTTCTGTTATCTCCTTTTTACTCACTACAAGTTTTGTTGTGTTTCTATTGTTCTTCATCATCTCTTTTCCCACTTCCTCTGCGGTATTTTATCGATTATATGCTTATCTCTTTACCTCCTTAACATTTCATTTGTGTCTGTAATTTCTTCTACATTATATCGCATGCTCTTCCTCGATCTTCGTATTTATCGACTGATTTATATTCTTTATCTCCTTTTTACTCTTAATTTTTATTCTGTGTCCTTATGTCCTTCCCTACATTATTATCGATGCTTCTTCCACATTTTCGTATTTCCGACGATTTCTCCTATCTTTCTTTTTTCTATTAATTACATTTCTATTTTGTTTCCTAGTCCCTTACTACATTATTAATCAATGCCTCTTCTTCAATCTTTTGTATTTTATCCCGTTTATTCGACGATTTCTTCTTATCTCCTTTTTCTACACAACCGCTACTATCAATTCTAGTTGTGTTCCTATGTTCTCTACATTAATTATTACCGCGGGGATGCTTTTCTGCGATTTTCTTATTTATCGACGATTTCTGTTATCGCCGTTTACCTCTACACTCTTTATGTATGTCCTACGTTCTTCTTACTTATCCGTCATCATTGCTCTTCATTGGCTCGTATTTATTGAACGAATTTTCTTATCTTCCTTTGTTACTCCTTACATTTTTAGTTGTGTCCAGTCCATCTCACATATCATCATGCTACTTTGGCGATCTCGTTTTTTTTTTTTTTCGACGATTTTTGTTATTCAACGTTTCTACCCTTCTATCTTTATCGTACCTTCGTCGTGGTCCCTTCTACATCAATTATCATGTTTCTTCTCATCTCTTCGTATTTTCCGGAACGTATGTTCTCATTATTTCCTTCTTACTCCTATCCATTCTTTCATTAGTCCACCGTCCTTCTTACATTTATAGCAATAAGTTCTTCTCATCTTCCGTCTATTTCCGACAGGATTTCTCTCATCGTCCTTTCTTACTCCTCACATCTTTATTGTATTGTCCTAACGGGCCGTCCTTCTTGACAGAATTCAATTCTGTCCTACGTCCTTCTTACATTATTTCACCAATGACAACCTTCGCTAGCGAGTCCTAAGTAGCGTTCGGGAGCACATAATTATATAGTCTCTTTAAGGGCTTTGAAAAGGTCGCAGGCAGCTGGTGTCGTCTCTTTTGAGTCACCATTTACCACTGTGAAAAGGATCCTTTCATAATTTTTCGTCTCCTTCTCTGACGTGTTTATACCATGGTTTCACTACACTGCTGTTACTAACGAAAGTGCTTACAAAGATATGAATGACTGCATTAATTAACTCAGACACGTATATATATATATATATATATATATATATATATATATATATATATTATATATATATATATAATATATATATATACTCTATACTCTCTCTCTCTCTCTCTCTCTCCTCTCTCTTCTCTCTCTCTATCTCTCTCATCTCTCTCTCTCTCTCTCTCTCTCTCTCTCTCCCTCTTCTCTCTCCCTCCCTCTCCCTCTCCCTTTCCCTCTCTCTTTCTCTCTCTCCTCTTTCTCTCTCTCTCTTCTCTTCTCTCTTCTCTCTCTCTCTCTCTCTCTCTTTATCTCTCTCTCTCTCTCTCTCTCTCTCTCTCTCTCTCTCTCTCTTCTCCTTCTTCTCTCTCTCTCTCTCTCTCTCTCTCTCTCTCTCTCTCTCTCTCTCTCCTCTCTCTCTCTCTCTTCTCCTTCTCCCTCTCCTTCTCCCTCTCCTTCTCCCTCTCCCTCTCTTTCTTATCTCTCTATTTCTCTCTCTCCCTCTCTCTCTCTCTCTCTCTCTCTCTCTCTCTCTCTTTCTCCCTCTCTCTCTCCCTCTTCTCTCTTTCTCTCTCTTCCCCTCTTATAAAGTAAACAGGAAACCACTTATCCAAGATTTTGTTTTATTTCTCGTTCCTTGGCCTCCTCTTCCCTTCTTTATCAAAATTCCGATAATCTCCTCACATCTGTCCTGTTGTTGCGATTAATTGGAAACATTACGCAATCTGATAATTATGCTTTACATCTCTTTATTGTGTTATTTCGTTCAATTTTTCTTATAAAGTTGAAATCAAAATTGTTGTTCTTCCGGAAGCCTATGAAATATTTTATCCTTTATAGTATATTTCCAGATTTTTTAAATATATCTATATTCAGTATTGTAGTTCGTTGTCACAGAATTGATGGTATCATTATATATGGTATCATATATCTCCCTCTCTCTCTCCCTCACTTCTCTCTCTCTTCTCTCTCTCTTTCTCTTCTCTCTCTTCTCTTCTCTCTCTCTCTCTCTCTCTCTCTCTTCTCTCTCTCTCTCTCTCTCTCTCTCATCTCTCTCTTCTCTCTCTCTCTCTCTTCTCTCTTCTCTCTCTCTCTCTCTCTCTCTCTCTCTCTCTCCTCTCCCTCCTCTTCCTCTTCACAATATATTTCCAAGATTTAAAAAAAAAATATCTAT
>NW_020869585.1:21689-26689 GCF_003789085.1 Penaeus vannamei | reverse complement strand
CGTCTACCTTACGTACATATACATGCATATAATATATATATATATATATATATATATATATATATATATATATATATATATATATGAGTATGTGTGTGTTTGTTTGTCTGTGTGTGTGTGTAAAAAATTGTTTTGTTTTTACGACAGATTACTATTTCGTGTCTCCTGGCTGTCTTATCGGATTCCCCTCTTTTTCTCTCTTTCTCTCCATTGTGTGTGTGTGTGTGTGTTTTTTGTGAGTGTATGTGAAAAATCACTCTCTTTTATGTGTGTGTGTGTGAGTGATTGCGTGTGTATGTGGTGTGTGTGTGTGTGTGTGTGTGTGTGTGTGTGTGTGTGTGTTTGTGTTTGTTTGTGTTTTGTGTGTGTGTGTATGTGTGTTTGTGTTGTGTGTTTGTGTTTGTGTGTGTGTGGTGTGTGTATGTGTGTGTGTACGTGCGTTCGCGTTTACATACATACGTGTACGCATTATATACGGAATATATATTATATAATATATATATATATATATCATATATATATATATTATATATATATATTATATATATATATATATATATAATATTAGTATATATATATATATATATATATATATATATATATATATATATATATATATATATATATATATATATTATATATATATATATATATATATTATATATTATATATATATATATATATATATATATATATATATATATATATATATATATATATATACATCAGTGTTCAATACGCATATGTATACAGATTCACCCAATACGAGATATAATCCAGAAACGCCATCAGCTGATATTTATTCAATTCCCCTCTTCTGCATTTTTCCCTTTTATATTCCTGTTTTCAAGGACGTCCTCCATCTCTCTTTGATTCACTCACCTCTCCCTGTGTCCTCCTTTCTTCCATATCCCTTTCCTCTGCTGTCTCTTATTCTTTGGTAAAAGTCTCTCTTATAAATTAATTTATATATATATATATTATATATATATATATATATATATATATATATATATTATATATAATATATATATATATATATATACTGTACACACACATACACACGCACGCACGCACACACACACACACACACACACACACACACACACACACACACACACACACACACACACACACACACACACACACACACACACACACATACACACACACACACGCACACATACACAAATTACACACACACACACACACACACACACACACATATATATATATGTATATATATGCAAATTATTCAACAATAGCTTATATAAATTCCTCTTTTCTAAATATACAAGAATTTATACAGGGATTTTGTACAGTGTAATAGGAGCGATAACTAAATAAATGAAATATTATTTGATAATTCTGAATCCAGCTGTTCAATGGTTCTTATGGGTTAAGGCGGAAATATACACGAAATTACATCATTAATAAGACATATTCTGATAGAGTACTTGTATTATCCTCATTACGAGAACAATAAATACAATATCAATTCACTATTGATACATTTACGAGTGATTATCAAACTAAATAGTGTGATGATCGTACACAAGTCTCCCTCTTAGTAATAATAATAATAATAATAATAAGTCATAAGTCTCCCTTTGTTTTGCTTCAGTATTTTGACTAATTTTAAGTCAATACAACTATTAGACTTTAGCCAGACAGAGAGCGCAGACATGACTCAACATGTCAACATCGTTATATCTCTTTAGGCCTACGTAAGAATCTGTTTGTTTTTAATTTGTATGTATATTTGCACGCGCTGGTGTCTGTTTGTGTATGTATATGAGTATATGGACATATTTATAAATGTTAAGCATATTATGTATTTATGTATGTATGTATGTATGCATATCTTATTTCCTAGTTAATCATATCATAAAAGCATTATTGTAATTATATTCTCATAATCATTCTTATTTATGATGGTAAGAATAAAAAAACAGAAGTAATAACAAGTCAGTAAAGATGGAATCATAAGAATAGTAATAGGAATAATAGTATTCAATGTAGCTAAAGCTGTAGTGATTGTAGTAGAAGTAGTAATAGTAGCAGCAGAATTATAGCGACAGTATAACAGTGGTAGAACAGGCAAAATAATAATAACACAGTTGAGATATTATAGGATTAAAACAAAATAATGTAATATAAATTTGTGAAAGGTCAGTAAAGATGGAGTCACAAGAATAGTGATAGGAAATATAGTTTTCAATGTAGCTATAGCTGTAGTGATTGTAGTAGAAGTAGTAATAGTAGCAGCAGAATTAATAGCGACAGTATAACAGTGGTAGAACAGCCAAAATAATAATAACACAGTTGAGTTATTATAGGATTAAAACAAAATAATGTAATAAAAATTTGTGAAAGGTCAGTAAAGATGGAGTCACAAGAATAGTGATAGGAATAATAGTTTTCAATGTAGCTATAGCTGTAGTGATTGTAGTAGAAAGTAGTGATTGTAGTAGAAAAAGTGATTGTAGTAGAAAAAGTGATTGTAGTAGAAAAGTGATTGTAGTAGCGCAGCAGAATTAATAGGACAGTATAGCAGTGGTAGAACAGTAATAACACAGTTGAGTTGTTATAGGAATAAAACAAAATAATGTAATAAAAATTTGTGAAAGGTCAGTAAAGATGGAGTCACAAGAATAGTGATAGGAATAATAGTATTCAATGGAGCTATAGCTGTAGTGATGTAGTAGAAGTAGTAATAGTAGCAGCAGAATTAATAGCGACAGTATAATAGTGGTAGAACAGGCAAAATAGTAATAACACAGTTGAGTTGTTATAGGATTAAAAGAAAATAATGGAATAAAAATCTGTGAAAGGTCAGTAAAGATGGAGTCACAAGAATAGTGATAGGAATAATAGTTTTCAATGTAGCTATAGCTGTAGTGATTGTAGTAGAAAAAGTGATTGTAGTAGAAGAAGTAATAGCGACAGTATAACAGTGGTAGAACAGGCAAAATAATAATAACACAGTTGAGTTGTTATAGGATTAAAACAAAATAACGAAATAAAAATCTGTGAAAGAAAACTCCTAATAAAAAGGATAATATTAATACTGGTAATAAAAATGATGATACATGGAAAAAAAATATCAAAACACAGTAATAGGAATAGCTGTTAAAAATAGCGTATATGACATCAGTAATTCTACTCTTAATTTCGCACAGCAATGATAATCTGCACGATCAAAGCAACATGGAATTACACACAACGATGGTAATTTGTAATTCTACTCTTAATTTCGCACAGCAATGATAATCTGCACGATCAAAGCAACATGGAAATCCTCAGGCTGGATCATCCTATTACGAATATTCACGTTGCAATTTCAGTGACAATTTAGCATGAGTTTCCAGTTGCACTAATTTTGAATGACGGAATAAAGTTTGGTTTTGAATCTGACAGGCTGATTATAAGTCGTTTTACGAATATATTAACTAAAGAGAGATGGTTGAACTGTTGCAGGTACTCGGATTGCTTGTTGAGTTGAATTCAAATAAGAGAATTAGATTAAATTAAATGATATTTTGATGTTGCAGTTGATATTTACGTGGTTCTTATTTTGAGGAATGGAGGAGGGGAGAGAGGGAGATAAAAGAGATAGGGAGTTGGGAGGTTTTATATTCATATATGTGTATGTGTGTGTGTCTGTGTGTCTGTGTGTGTGTGTGATGTGTGTGTGGTGTGTGTGTGTGTGTGTGTGTGTGTGTGTGTGTGTGTGTGTGTGTGTGTGTGTGTGTGTGTGTGGTGTGTGTGTGTGTGTGTTGTGTGTGTGTGTGTGTGTGTGTGTGTGTGTGTGTGGTGTGTGTGTGTGTGTGTTTGTGTGTGTGTTACTTATATAGATAGGTAATCCTAGAATATAGATATGTATTCCTGCTGTACATGGATATCCATAGAAGTATACAGGAAAAACACAAAAAAACATCAAATACAAAAAAAAAGTACACAACGAACCCATACACAACGAATGTTTTTTTTTTTCTTTTTCTTTTTTTTACCAAAATTTTAATCCTGAAAAGTAGATAAACGTAAAAAAAAAAAAACATTAAATACAAAAAAAAGTACACAACGAACCCATACACAACGAATAGGATTTTCTTTTTTTTTTTAACAAAATTGTAATCCTGAAAAGTAGATTTCCGTCGATGCAGCAACCCATAACACAGTAAGCTGACGTTCATGGTGCTGTAACGAAAGAGATCACACCCGCTCCGCATCATTGTGCTGTGAAATCGGCCAATAAGCTTCGATTGGTCGTGCCGGTGTACGTAACTTTTGATGTATACCGTGCAGATGTGTGCGTATTTTTCTTTCTGTGGAATAACACGGGGGGAATAAAATCATGGGTTGTGTCTAAATGCCTTTTTTTCAGTGTTTGACGTATGTTCACTTGTTTATATGGTTTTGTTACACACACACAACACACACACACACACACACACACACACACACACACACACACACACACACACACACACACACACACACACACACAACACGCACAACACACACACACACACACACACACACACACACACACACACACACACACACACACACACACACACACACACGAGAGGAGAGAGAGTGAGAGAGAGAGAGAGAAACGAAATAGTAATCTAAGTCGTAAAAACAAGACTATTTTAACGTCTACTTACCATGTTCATCGTAAAAAAATAGTTCTTAAATTAAATAATCATAGCAAAAAGAATGGATGCAAAATAAATAAACAAAAAAACAGCTTGACGATTCTATCTATCTATCTATCTTCTCCCTCTCTCTCTTTCTCTCTCTATCTATTTATATATCTATCTTCTCTCTCTCTCTCTCTCTCTCTCTCTCTCTCCTCTCTCTCTCTCTCTCTCTCTCTCTATCTATCCATCTATCTATCTATCTATCTTCTCCCTCTCTCTCTTTCTCTATCTATCTATCTATCTATCTTCTCTCTCTCTCTCTCTCTCTCTCTCTCTCTCTCTCTCTCTCTC
>NW_020869584.1:117930-130351 GCF_003789085.1 Penaeus vannamei | reverse complement strand
TTTGGTGTGAAACTAAAAAAAAAAAATACTTTAATGGAAATAAAAGTTTCATGGTTAGGCTAACTTTTCAGCTCAAACTTTAGCCCAAACACTGTGGACTTTTCCAATTAAGTTACTTGCTAGACCATAAGTTTCTTTACCACAGTACAGTGGTTTGGACTTGTCATGACCCCCGAGAGAGCAAGTGGAGAGGTAGAGAAAAGAGAGGAGGTTAAAGGCCTGAGAGAGAAGAGGAGAGAAGTGGGAGAGGGGAGAGAGAGAGAGACGGAGAGAGAGAGAGAGGAGAGAGAGAGAGAGAGAAGTTGAGAGAGAGAGAGAGAGAGAGAGAAAGAGAGAGAAGAGAGAGAGAGAGAGAGGGAGGGAGGGAGGGAGGGAGGGAGGGAGGGAGGAAGGGAGGGAGGGAGGGAGGAGGAGGGAAGAGAGAGAGGAAACTACCCATACCTGAGAGAAGGAACTCTAAACTTGTGACCAGATCATGTGACTCCCCCTGCCCCCCCACCCCACCCCCCTCTGTCCTACTGAGCGACTGAGGCCTTGCATTACTGGATGTGTTTCAAGCCTTTTGAGTCTCACGAGTCTCATGATCTCCCTTTATACAAGTGTCTTGGGTTAAGTGGCAAGTGTCAGTTCTACTTCAAAGCCATGCTAATTTTCGACCTCCCCCCCCCTCCTCCCCGTCGCTTCTCCTCCCTCCTCCCTCCCCTCCTCCTGTTCTTAACTCTCCCCCTCTCTTCCTCCGCCTCCTCCCTGTTCTTATCCTCTTCCACCACCTCCTCCTCCTCGTCCGCCTCCCTGTTCTTCTTCTTCAGACTGTCCTTGACTCTTTTCTTTTTTTCCCTCTGTATTTCTTTCTCCATCTGTATTTCTTATTACTCTTCCTCCGCTTCCCTCTCTCGACGGTGGATTTTTTTTTTCTTTTTTTTTTCTTTTCTTTTCTTTTTTTTTTTTTTTCTTCGTTTTCGTCGCGAAAAAAAAACCCGAGCGACGTCCGGGTAGGTTTGGCCGCCTCGCTCTCGGCCGAGTTGCGTGGCGGCGGCGGCGGGGCGGCGCGGCTGGGCCTCCTTGGCAGCGTTTCTCGAGCATTCCGGGGGACGGCGCGTGCGCTGTCCCTGCAATCAGGAGGTGATGATCATGATACGTCGCGATTGCAGAGTCAAGGCCGGGTCTGTCTTGGGCGACTGCGGGTGGTCTTGGTCCTTCCTTTTGCTTGCTTTCTCTCTTTCTTTTGCTCGCTTGTCTCTCGTGTATCCTTTCTCCTTCCCTCTCTACCTCTCCCTTCTCCTCTTCACTTTACTCCTCCTTCCCTTCACTCCCCTCCTCCCCTTTACCCCCTCCTTCCCCTTTATCCCCCTCCTCCCCTTTTACCCCCCTTTTCCCCCTTTACTCCTCCTCCTCCTTTACTCCCCCTCCTCTTCTTTACTCCCCTCTCCTCCCCTTTACTCCCCCTCCTCCTCTTTACTCCCCCTCCTCCCCTGTCCCTCTCCCCTCGCATTTCGACACGGACAATGAACCATCCCATATCCCGGTCCCAATGCTGATAATTGTATTATTGGTGCTATATTTTTTTCCCTTTTTCACCTGCGCTGTTCCAGGTGAGGCGGGCGTTTGGGTTTGCTCACGCCCCTGCGGTGGGTCGACGCCCGCGGGTTTTTCAGCGCAATTTAATGCCGGTTAGTTGATTGGGGATTAAGAGAGAGTGGGTGATGCAGTTGGGTGTGCATGAGATTGTGTATGTAGGCCTATGGTATGGCGATCATTGCCAGCGTGATTCGCGGTCTTTGCATGGATTGCGGGGGAGGGGGTTGCAACCGGAAGAGCTGAATCGAAATGAAGAATTTTGTGTTTCGTGTGTTTCTTTCTTTCTCTTGTGTTTGTTTTTTTGTTTGTTTGTGTTTGGGAGAATCTTCGACTCGTGTATTTTTTATTCTTTCTCTTGCGTTTTTGTTTGTTTGTTTCCATATTTGGAAGAATCTTCGTGTCTCGTGTATTTTTTTCTTTCTCTTGTGTTTGTTTGTTTTTATAATTATAAGAATCTTCGTCTCTCGTGTATTTTTTAAAATTCTTTCTCCTGTGTTTGTTTGTTTCCGTGTTTGTGTCTTGGGGGCGCTGCCGGGCGTCGGCGTGGGCGTGACGTGGGTCCGCGAGCGCCGCAGGAACCGTCAGCGTATTTGTACATGTCGCCGGCCGCTTCCCCGTCATGCATTTTCATCGGGTCGAGTCTGTCGTTTAGGGAGACTAGGGAGAGGGGGGTAGGGGTTGGGTATGGGGAAGAGGGGCTAAAGGATGGAAGGGGGGAGGTATGGGGGAGGGGGCTCAAGGGGAAAGGGGGGGGGGGTTGGTATGGGGGGAGGGGCTCAAGGAGGGAAGGGGGGGGGGGGAGGGTAGGGGGGTTTGGGTAGGGGGAGGGGCTCAGGAGGAAGGGGGAGGGGGGGGGTAGGGGGGGAGGGGGGAGTTGAGGGGGTTGTAGGGGGGGGGTAATAGCAAGGAGGATGGGCGGCGCTGGCATGTCGTCGGCGTGGAAGGTGCCATGGAGAGGAGGGGGCGTGATGGCTGAGAGGGCGTGCGGCGGTTCATGGAATTCGCCCGCGAGATAATTGGGCTGAATTCCTCTTCATGCGCGCATACGAGGCGCTCGCGGGCGTGGGGGTGGGGTGGGGGTGGAGGTGGGGGTGATGGGGTTAAGGGTTGGGGTTTGGAGTAAGAGGTTGGAGGCGGGGGGGAGTGGGGGGGTGAGGGGGTTAAGGGTTGGGGTTTGGAGCAAGAGGGTTGGAGGCGGGGTGGGGGGGGGGGAGGGGGGATTGGCGACTGTGGGTCTGTAAGAGGGACGGAGGAAGAGGTCAGAGAATGAGTAATATGAGACGAAACTCCTTTTCTTCTCTTCATTCCATCATTTTCTTCTTCTTTCTCCTTCTCTTTCTATTTCTTCCTACGCCTCCTCACCCCTTCTCCTCTTCTAAACCCTCCTAGTTCTCCTAATCATCATCACAATCATCATTATCATCATCGTCGTCGTCATCGTATCTCATCATCATCATCATCATCATCATCATCATCATCATCATCATTATTATCATATATCATCATCATTATCATCATCATCGTCATCATCGTCATCGTCATCGTCATCCATCATCACCACCACCGTCATTCTTCATCATTATCGTTATCATCATCATCATCAATCACCACCACCACAATCACCGTCATTCTTATCATCATCATCATAATCCCCCTCATCCTCATGCTTTTATTCTCCCCCGCATCTCCGTCTTTTGCTCGTGTCAGCACCGTCAGCCTCCTCCCGCAGCCTCCCCATCAGAGCGCCATTTCGCCCGACCTCCAAGTTCGTCCTCGAAGCCGACTGCCGACGCTTTTGTCCCGAAACCCCGGTTCTCGAAGGCGGTAACAAACCCGACTTAATGAGGATGATAAGGACTCATTAAGTGCGCGCGAGACGATCAAAGAAGGGAGCGCTTCGGACTCTCCCCCGACATCTGCGAGCGTCCAATTTTTGCTCCCAATTCTTCTTATTAATGTCTCCCCGGGTAAAAAAGAAAAGAAAAGAAAAGAAAAAAAAAAAAGAAACGCGGGAATTGCGAGAGGAAGAGCTTAGGGGTCAGCGATATTTCAAATTTAACGGTTATGACGCACATTCGCCTCGTTAAAGCTTGTCTGCTTTCGTGCCGGGGAAGGAAGTTTCGGGCAGTTTTCGGTAAATCATGAAGAGAGCCGCATCTCATTCTCACCCCCTCCCCTCCCCCTCCCCTCCCCCCTCCCTCATTTCCTCTTAATCTCTTTCCCTTTTTTTTCTCTCTCTCTCTCTCTTCTGGATTAGTCGCCCTCCTTACCCCCCAGACGTTCTCTCGCTCTCTCTTTCGCTTCCTTTTTTTTCTCTCTTCTTGATTAGTCGTCCTCCTTACCCCCAAACTCTCTCTCTCTCTTCTCTTTCTTCCTCTCACCTCTCCCCTCCTCCTCCTCCTCCTCCTCTTCCCCTCTCCCCTCCTCCTCCCTCCTCCTCCCTCCTCGTCTCCCTCTCCCTTTCCTTCTCCCTGTCCCTCTCCCTCTCACCTTCACAATCGCTTCTCCCCCGGGAACGGATTGATAAATTGCATAAGAGCGAAATCAAACTCCAATGTCGACGAATGAACACCCTTATCACCACGTCGGTCACATCGATCTCTAGACTACCCTTCAGTCCTTTAACACACGAAAGAAAAAAAATAACCCATATATATGTATAAAAATGTGCCTTATTGACAGTGTTGCACCGCAGTCTCCGAGGAAGGTCTGGCAGAGGATGCGATACGCGTGCTCTCTCTCGCGATTTTTGCTTAGTTCTTCAAGGTAACCGCGTCGCTCTGGTGCAGTTGTTGGTCTCGCTTTGTTCGTTTTATTGCTGTTGTTGCATTTTTCTTTTCCGTTTTTTTGTTTTATTTGTTCTTTTCACCGTGTTTACCGTCGCGGTTTCCTTGATTTATGCTCGACGGGGGTGGTGGGGTGGGGGTGGGGGGACAGGAGGAGGGGTTATTTAACAGTAATTTGCTTCTGAGAATTACTTTTCTTTCCCTTCCCCCATTTTCTTCTTCTTCGTATTTTCTGTCTTCTTTGTCTTCGTCTTCTTAGTTTTCTTCTGTCTATCCTCTCCGTATTCTCTGTCATCTTATTCTTCCGTCTTTTCTCTTTTCCATCATCATCATCTCTTCGTCTTCGTCTTCTTCTTCTTAGTTTTCTTCTGTGTCTGTTTCTCGGGCGTGTGAGGTGCCACAAGACGGGGTCCGATGACACGGTTGTTGTTGCAGATGATCCTTCGGGAATCTGAGCTTGTTTAAGCAGTTGGATTTCGAGCATTTGCTTCCAAGGAGGCAAGGATAAGGAGGCGAGAAGGAGGAGCAAGTTACAGTGGATTAGTTTCTTTCTTACGAGGGAATTCACTCTATTTTGAAAGTTGTTTTCGCTGTTATAAGCACTTTCTCCTATGCTTTAGTATTGGAGGTCAGCCAGTCTCTCGGTTCGTGCGGCTGTGCTTGGGGGGGGGGGGGAATCCTTCTCTTAAACATCTTCGAAGATATCGTCTCTGAAGAGGCAGTTTGCTGACGCGCGGAGTTCGGGGCTGGAGGAACTTTTGTTCTTGTTCTTCCGAGTTCTTGTCCTTCGGAAATATCGTCATTCGTTGATTTTTGTGTGTTTGTTATTGATTTTTTTTTTTCGTTTTTCTTGTTCTTGTCGTAGGGAATTTGGGTTCGTTGAGTGTATGTGACTGAAAGATCTTTGTTCTTTTTCTTGTTCTTTTAGTATGGAAATATCACCATTCGTTAGTTTTGAAGCGAAACGGATAGTTTTTTTTTCGTTTTTTTTTTTTTTTTCTGGCGGAGGGACGACCAACGAAGGTGCCGCGGGTCGTGTTCCTCGACACGTGGCGCTGCGTCCGTGCCGTCGTGGTCGTCCACTCAGCCACCCTTCGCCTCCCGAAACGGTCGTTCAGCGGAGGAGGACGATCCCCGGCGAGACGCGGCCGATTCCTGCAGAGAATTCCTCGTTCGGGGCGTTCTATTTTTAGTCTGTGATGTTCCAGCATTACGGGCACTCATCTTTAGTCGGTCGGGGCGGGCGGCGCTACCGGCTCTCAGGGACGAGGGGGGGGGAGAGGGAGTGGGAGCCGGAGAGGGGGAGGAGAGGAGGGGGGAGGGAGGAAACTAGGTAGGGGGGAAGAGGGGTGGGGGGGGGGCAAGGACCTCAGGGACGATTGTTGTTTAGGGAAATGTGAAGGGGGGGGGAAGGAAAGGAGGGGAAGAGGGGAGTTATTGCTGAGGATGGAGTAGAGAGAAGGGAAGGAATCCTCTCGTTGAAGGACGGACGGGCGGGGAAGCGGCGGGGGAGAGGGGGAGAGGGGGGAGGGGGGGGGGGGGGGCGTTTATTGACTGAGTTTGCTCGCCTTAAGGAGCCAAGGCGAAGCGTAATGAATGAAGTTGAAAAGTGTATTTTTGGAGCTTATCTGCACGTATGGATGCAAAATTTCAGACGTGCACACACACACAATGCACATGCCCACATATACATATATACACAATGAAAAGCAAGCGAACAAACAGAACAAACACACACCACACACACACACACACACACAACACACACACACACAACACACACAACAAACATACAACACACACGCAACCAAAGTCTCGAAATGGATACAGAGTGATTATCGATTTTTTTCTGCTTTTCCATTTTTTTCCTGATTTTTCACTCTTTTTGAAAAAAGAAAGAATTATTCAATACAGAAATGGGAGTTCGAGACGAGCAACAACAGAGACTCGAGTGGAGGAGGAGGGAAAGGGATCTCGTGTTACTCGGCTCTTGGAGGGCGAGCGGGAGGGGAGGGGAGGGGGAAGAGGGGAGGGGAGGGGAAGGGGAAGGAAGGAGGGGGAAGGAAAGGTGTAGGTGTGGGGCGTCTTGCTGTTCTAGGAAGCAGTTTTAGAGGAGTTGAGGAGGGAGGAAGAAGAGAGGAGGGGGGAGAGAGAGGGGATGAGGGGGGAAGAGAGGGAAGTGGAAAAGAGAGGGGAAATAGGGGAAGAGGCTAAGTAAAAAGCGAAGGGAAGAGGAGGAGGGGAGGAAGTAGGGTATATTAGAAAGGGAGGAAAGACGTGGAAAGGAGGGAATTGGAGGAGAAGGAAGGGAAGGGGAATTAAAGAGAAGAGAGAAAAAAGGGAAAGGAGGGAAGGGTGAAGGAAATAGAAAGAAGGAAGATTAAGAAAGAAGAAAGAAACAAAATGGAAAAAAAAGGATCAGCAGGGGAAGGAAGATGGGGAAGAGAGAGGAAATAAGATAGGAGAGGAAGGGGGAGGGGCGGTTGGTTGTTGTCTTTCTCTTTTTTTCTCTTCTTCTTCTTCTTCTTCTTCTCTTCTTCTTCTTCTTCTTCTCCTTTCTTCTCCTTCTCCTTCTCCTTCTCCTTCTCCTCGTCCTTCTCCTCTCCTGCTCTTCTCCATCTACTTCTCCTCCTCCTCCTCCTTCCTTCCTCCTTCTCTTCTCCTTCTTCTTCCTTCTTCCAGGTTCAGCTTGAAAGAGTAAAGGAAACTGTTCTCACGCGGGGACATCGATGGCAAGATATGGCATGGGATAGAATCTGAGTGCGTGCATGTTGTTTTTCTTCCTGTCTGCGCTTTCTTCTTTATTTCTTTTTCCCTTTCTTCCTATATTCTTCCGTCTCCTGGCTCTCATCTTCCTTCCTGTCCGTAATCTCCCATTCTCCTCCGTCCCTGTCATCCCATCCTTCCCTCCCTCCTTCTTTCTTCTTTCTTCTTTCTTCCTCCATCCTTCGTCCCTTCCTCCTTATTCCCTTCCTCCCTTCATCTTTCCCTCCCTCTCTCCCTATTTTTTTTTCTCCTTTTCTCACATCCTCTTTCTCTCTCTCGCCCTCCTTCCCTCCCTCACATTTTTTTTCACGTACATATAAGCAATATTTCCTACTTGGGCTGATGAAGGGACCAAGCTTCTTATCCTGTTTTTTTTCGTCTTAATTTTTCGTTTTTTTCGTTTTTCGTTTTTTACGGTCTTCTTTTTTCCCTCTTTTCTTTCTTTTTTCCTTTTTTACTTCCTTTCTTCTTTTTTTTTTATTTTTCCTTTTTTCGTCTTCTTTTAATCTTTCTTCGTGTTCTTTTTTCCTTTTTTTCGTCTTCTTTTTCCTTTTTTCGTCTTCTTTTTATTCCTTTTTTCGGTCTTCTTTTTATTCTTTTCTTCGTCTTTTTCCCTTTTTTCGTCTCTTTTAATCTTTCTTCGTCTTTTTCTCTTTTTCGTCTTCTTTTTATCCTTTCTTTCGTCTTCCTTCTTCTTTTTTTTTTGTCCTTTTTTTTCCTTTTTTTTTTTCGTCTTCCTTTTTCCCTTTTCGTCTCCTCTTTTTTTCCCCTTTCTTCTTTTCCTTTTTCTCGCTTTTTTTACGGCCTCGTGACGCTGTTGCTGGCTCCAGGCTCAGAGGTTCGGGAGGCGGGAAGGTCTCAAAGATCCCGACAGGCCCGGCCGAATGCAAAAATGATGGGTTGAGGCTGCCCGTCGAGGGCACGTTCCTCGTCGCCGCCACGCCCTTCGGTCACGCCCTTGTCAACGCCCCCTGGTACTTACGTCGAGGGGGACATTATGGGATGGGGAATGCGAGCAGGGAGTTTTTTTTTTTTTTTTTTTTGGCGTTGTTTTTTTTAGATGGGAGTTTTTTTTTTTTTTTCATTTTTTTTTTTTTTTTGGGGGGGGGTTGTGGGGGGTGTTTAATGTTGTTGTTGAATTTCACGTACATGTTGATTTTCGTGAAGTTTGCTTGTGTGTGGTGTGTGGTTGGTTAATGATGGGATAAATGGATGTTTTTCTTCTTGTCGTCGGTGGATTTTTTTCTTCTCTCTCTCGTCTCTCTCTCTCTTTCCCTCTCTCTCTTTCTCTTCCTCTCTCTCTCTCTCTCTCTCTCTCTCTCTCTCTCTCCTCTCTCTCTCTCTCTCTCTCTCTCTCTCTCATCTCTATCTCTTTTCTTAATTCCTTTTTACGTAATATGTTCTCGCATATGACGTCTGGCAGGCATACTCGCAACGCCCGCAGCCGTTACGGTACAAATTTCCGTTTTATTCGTGGATAGTTACGCCTCTTGCGCACTTCTCGGGGCAATTGTACGTATGTTTAAAACCCCATTTTCTTCTTCCTCTTCTTTTTCTTTCTGCTTCTTTCTTGTTTTTTATCTTCTTTTTTCATTTTTTTTTTCCTTTTCTTGTTTTTATCTTCTTTTTCTTCACTTTTGTTTTTTTTCTTGTTTTAATCTTCTTTTTTCTTCATTTTGTTTTTTTCTTGTTTTTTATCTCCTTTTTCTCATTTTAGTTTTTTCTTGTTTTTTTATCTTTTTTTTCTTATCATAATCTTTTTTCCTTCTTTTTTCTTCATCATCATCATCTTTTTCCTTCTTTTCTTCTTTATCATCATTTTTTTTTCTTCTTTCTTCTCTAATCATCATATCTTTTTCCTTTTTTTCTTCTCTATCATCCTCATCTGTTTTCCTTCTTTTCTTCATCATCATCTTTTTCCTTCTTTTATTTATCATCATCATTCTTTTTTCTTTCTTCTTTCTACTTTATCATCATCTTTTTCCTTCCTTCTTCTTTATCATCATCATCTCTTTTTCCTTCTCTCTTCTCTATCATCATCATCTTTTTTTCCCTCTTAGCGAGACGATACTTCATTACAGAGTCGATTGCTCCGGCCACGCCCTCGCTGATTTACGCCCCGTCGCCGCAGACTTACCATCGCGATCTTAAGAAATGGCAGTGATAACTTACAAGCAATGATAACTTACAAGCAATAATAACTTACAAGCAATGATAACTTACAAGCAATAATAACTTAAGCAAATAACTTACAAGCAACTTAATATAACTTACAAGCAATGATAACTTACAAGCAATAATAACTTACAATGATAACTTACAACAATAATAACTTACAAGCAATGATAACTTACAAGGGTCACGTGACCAGAGGACGCCTTGTGTGTCTGCGAGCGGCATGGAGGGGGGGGGGGAAACTGAGGTGGGGATGCGGAGTGAGAGTGGGGAGGTGGGGAGGAGGGGGAGATTGGGGGAGGGGGAGGTGGGGTGGGAGGTTAGGAGGGAGTGGGGAGTGGGAGGGGGGAGAGAGAGGGAGAGGGAGAGACAAACAAACAAACAAAACAACAAAAAAAGGACCCGAAGCGAAACTGAACTGGAAGGAAGGAGTTGCAGCCCGACGTCCTCGGAAGGAGGCGAGCTGGCCCCGGCGAAACACCTGCGAGACAGACTCCGCGCATTGAATATGTAACGGACGTCGCCCCTCGCCAGTGCCATCGCCATCATCCTCCGAATATACGAGCAGTGTCGGTGCCGGTCGTCGGGAGGAAGGGGAGGGAGGTGGAGGTGGGGAATGAGGGAGAGGAGAGGAGAGGAAATGGGGGAAGGAGAGGAGGAGAGGGGGGGAAGGGAAGGGTGGTGGGGATGGGGAAAGAGGAGAGGAAATGGGGAATTGGGGTGTTGGTATGGATGGGAGAGGAAGGGGAGGGGAGAGGCAGACGGGGAATGAGGGAGAGGACATGGGAAGATGGTGGTGGGTTTATGGAGGGAGAGGACATGGGAAGTGGTCGGTGTTGGTATGGAGGGGAGAGGAAGGGAGGAAGGAGAGGCAGACGGGGGAATGAGGGAGAGGACATGGGGAAGTGGTCGGTGTTGGTATGGAGGGAAGAGGAAGAGGGAGGAAGGAGAGGCAGACGGGGGAATGAGGGAGAGGGAGAGGGAGAGGAAATGGGGAAGTGGTCGGTGCTTGTCGTGGGGGAAGGAGAGGGAGGTGGAGGTGGTGGAATGAGGGAGAGGGAGAGGAAATGGGGAAGTGGTCGGTATCGGTTGTGGGGGAAAGAGAGGGAGAGGTGGGGGAAGGAGGGAGAGGGAGAGGAAATGGGGAATGGGTCGCTGTCTGCATGGAGGAAAGAGGAAGGGGGAGAAGGAGAGGGAGACGGAAATAGGGAGATAGAGAGGAAATGGGGAATGGGTCGCTGTCTGCTGTGGAGGGAAGAGGAAGGGGGGAGATGGAGGAATGAGGGAGAGGGAGAAGAAATGGTGAATTGGTCGGTGTTTGCTGTGGAGGGAGATGGTCGGAAAGGGGTGGGGGAAAGGGGAGAGCGTGAAAAAGAGGGAAATGATGGAATGGGAAATTAGGGAAAAGAAGGAAAAGGCGAAGAGGGGATGGATAAAGAAGGCAAAGGGGAATGAGGAGAGGGAGATGAAAAGGGAAAAGGGGGATATGGAAAAAGAGAAGGAAAGTAGAAAGCGGAATAGTTGGTGGGACACAGAATGAGGAAAAAAGAAATAGACAGATCTGTAGTTCGATAGCGTTAATGAGAGATTACGAGAGAGAGAGAGAGAGAGAGAGAGAGGGAGAGGGAGAGAGGGAGAGAGAGAGAGAGAGAGAGAGAGAGAGAGAGAGAGAGAGAGAATGGCAATAACAACAGAAATTGGTAAGTGCACCATGCAAGGAGTTAGTATATGGAAGCTGCATCAAGTGTTTAATTTCCTTCCGCCCCATACGATCTATAGGTATAGGCAAAGGAATCCCTAAATATGGAGTAAGAGTGATCTGAGAGGGATCTGCTGCGTGAGAGAATGACCGGATTATGGCGAGGCTAAATCGGGGTTTACAAGGAGTAAAGAAGCCGTTTAGCCAGTAGCAAGATGCATGGCCATGACTGCCATCCATCTTGCGAGACGGCAAACTCGAAGGGACAGTTATGGCCACGCCGGTAAAGAAGCAGCTGGACGAGGCTTGCTTGGTGGCCACATCTGGGAGGACCGGGCGAAGGAGTGGCTCTGTGGCTGAAGAAAAAGAGCTTTGGTGCTTGGGAAATGAGCTCTGTGGCTTATAAGATGATGGCTGGTTAGTAAAAGGAGCTTTGTGGCATAAAAAAAAAGCTGTAGGCCTAAAAAAAAAAACTCTTAGGCTTAAATAAATATCTATGGCTTCAAAGAGAGAGCGCTCATGGCTTCGAAAAGAGGGCGCTTATGGCTTAAGAAAGGAGCTCTTTAGCTTAAATAAGAGGTTCACGGGATCGTCCGAAGGCTAATAGACCCCCACAGAGGGACAGGGAGAAAGGTCAAGGCGGTTTGCGAAAGATGGGTCACGCGTAGAAGGGCGAGGAAGGGCGTGATGGTGGGCGGACGGAAGGAAGGAAGGAAGGAAGGAAGAGAGGGAGGAGAGGGAGGGAGGGAGGAGAGAAAGAGGTAGAAAGGGAGGAAGGAAATAAGGAAGGAAGGGGAGATGACGGGGATCGAGAGGACAGCCGGAAGTGACCGGGAGCGGTGGGGAGGGATGGTAGATCAGGCGAGGGGAGGTAGATAAGATAAGGGAATGTAGAAACAGACAAGGAAAGGTAGATTTGACTATGGAGAGTAGATATGCGCCCTTATCGTCCCGTTGTTTGCTCCGTGTCATGTTTTGAGGTGTGGGTATGCAATATATCTTGGAAGATTCTTGTTTTATAGAGAAAAGGAGTGATATATATATATATATATATATAGCAGTAAGGAATGGGTATATAATGGAGGCAAATAAGGAAACATCTTTATACTCAGAAAATTGGAGTGGGACTTTTTCCCCTTTTTTCCCGCGTGTTTCCTGGGAAAAAAAAAAGAAGAAAGAAGGTTGTGTGAAACTCTGTGGAAAAGTTTGAACAGCAGTGTTTTCACAAGCCCCTAATGAAGCAAAGAAAACGAGGTGCTAAGAGTGACACAGTTCGCTGCGAGATGGCGGTGACAGTCCTTTGTATTCGCTGAATTCAAGGCGAATGGGACTGGGAAGGAAAATATATAATAAAGACTTCTAGTAAATTAATGAAAAAAAAATAGGTGGACCGATAAAAGAGAGGAGACGAAATGCG
>NW_020869584.1:105430-112930 GCF_003789085.1 Penaeus vannamei | reverse complement strand
TGCATTAGGGGTATGTCTTTTTTTTTTTTGTTTTTATTAGGGGTATGCATTTGCGTAGGGGTATGCGTTTTTGCGCATGTTTTTGCAGAGTGATCCCTTTCACATGTCCTTCAGCGCGTGCACGTTTCCGGCCGCCAGGAGTCGCCGTCTTCATCGCCTCCGTCGACATGAAGCCCCTCGGCCGCGCGCAGGGTGACGGGGAGGCGTAAAGTACGGCGCAATGCAATCCCGCGAAATTGTTTGCGAAGGAAGGCCGGAGGATTTGCAAGGAACGTTTCGGCTGCTCATTTTAAAAGCGCGCTTTATGGAGTTGTCACCGCGTTGGGGAATGGCTCGCCTGGGCGTTGTGTGCGTGGTTGTGCGTGCGTGCGTGGCAGCTGTGTTTATTGGATGGGTTTCATTTGCTTTTATGTTCACACCAACACACAACACATACATACATACATATATACATATATATATATATAATAATATATATATATATATATATATATATATATATAAACATACATAAACATACATATCAATATACATATATAGATATACATCTTTCTCTCCTCTTCCTCCCTTTCTTCTCCATTTTAGGCGACTTGATGTAAGTTCGGTAACTCAAGCATTTGGGTTGACAGGCGGCGGGTGAAGGCTGACCTCGGGGTGACCTTGAGAGTTCGTGCCGGCGAAGTGCACCCTCTCCAAGGAGGACGCTTCGCCCGGGCAGATTTGCGCTGATTTCCGGTAAGAGCGAAAATAAAAGAAAACCGAATCTGATAAAGAGAATAAAGTGCTGTTGTTGTTTTTCGTCGCATTTGTTTTGGACACTCGGATGTTCAGCTGATTTCGTGTGTTCGTTTCTGGAATTTTTAATGCCCAGAGAGAGAGAGAGAATTGAAGAGAGTTACGTGTAGTTTTTTGTTTGTCTGTCTTTATTCCCTCCTCCTTTTCGTATTCCTCCCCCCCCCCTTTTACATACATTATATACATTATACATTTTATACTTTTATATACAACCCCACCCTACTCGCCTCCTTTATATGTATATAAAGGAGGTAAAATCTCCTTTATACGTATATAAAATCCCCCCCCCCCATGAATGCGATGAAGACGTGTTTTCGTAAAAAGAGGAGAACGATCGGGGTGTTTGGCATCGAAGGAGGTGCCGGAGGAGGACGACGTGGCATGCCTGCGGTGGCACTCACGTCGGCACGCCACGCCGGGGAAGGACATGACAGCTTTATGACGCCTGCCGCGCTCCTTACTTATGGGCTGGGGGGGGGGGGGTTAAGGGGCGTGTGGCTGGGGCGGTGAGGGGGTGAGGTTGGGGGGGATGGGAGGGGAGGGAAGGAGGTGGGTTGAGGGTAGAGGGGGGTTTTGAATGTTGGTGTGTGAGGTGGGGAAGGGGAGGGAGGTTGAGGTTGGGAAAGGGTGGGCTGAGGTTTGAAGGGGGGAAGGAGGGCCAGTGAGGGGAGGTAAGGGAGAGGAGTGGGTCAAAGTTGGGTGAGGTTGAGGTTGGAGGAAGATCAGCTAGAAAGATAGGAAAAAGGTAGAGAAGGGAGAGAGAGGTAAGAAGAAGAAAGAAGAAGGAAGGAAGAGGTGCGGGGTATAGGCATGTTGAAGTGAGAACGAGTTGCGTGAGGATGAAGACTAAGGGAGACTAAATAAAGAGAGAAAGAGATAGAAAAGGAGGGCGATAGATATAAAGGATGACCGATTGAGGGAAACCGAATGAAAATCGGCGGTGACGCAGAAGGAAGCGATAACAGGCCGGAAATAGATGGAAAGGCACAAACCAAATGGAAATATATATCGGACCGTCCTTCGATAAACGGAGAATGATGCGCACTCGGGGGGGGGGGGGATGCAGCATCGCAAAAAAGTGGATAGCCTGACGCAGCCCGGATAGAGACTGATTGTCGGGGGAAGAACGGGCTAAGCTTGCGTCACTCGTTTCGAGGAGACGCTGCGATGGCTCTCCCGCACAGGACGGTACGAGGGGCGCGGTAGATGGTATTTAGGTAGATGTAGATGGGTAGATGGGTCTTTGGTCACTGCGGAATCTCACCCTCGCGTTGCAAATGGTAACAGGATCACTGCTATCACTATTAAGAGTGCTGGGGTTCCGGAGTAGTGCCAGGGTCACTGCCATCGTCACTGGCACTGTTTCTGTTAGTACTAGGGAGCGGAGGACTAAGATAATCAGTGTTGTTGTCGCTGTTATTGTTTCTGTGAGTACCGGGGCGTTCGGTGTGGGATGCTAATCAGTGCCATCGCCATTGGCACTGTTTCTGGGAGCGTTGGGGTCCGGGGTACTACAGTTACCCGCCGCTGTATCGGGTATCACCGTTATAGGCAGGACAGGCGCCGAGGCACGTAGGAAGGCGAAGGAGATAGGGGGACAGGAGTGCCAGTCACGTTAGGATGGGAACTTGTTCGAAGCGAAAGAGGGGAATGGGAGGAGGTGATGAAGGAAGGGGAGAGACGAGGAAGGAAGGGGAGACGAGGAAGGAGACGAGGAGGAAGGGGAGAGACGAGAAGGAGGGGAGACACGAGGAAGGGAGGGGAAAGACGAGGAAGAGAGGGGAGAGACGAAGGAGGAAAAAAAGACAAAAGGGGGAGAGCGAGAGAAAAGAACAGGTGAGGGAAGGGGAAGGGGGTGAGAGGGGAGATATTTCAGATGCGCCCACAGCTTCGTGTTTGATGAGAGAGAACCGGAAATTCGCAGTGAGGGGAAAAGCTCTCCCCCCCTTGTTTATATTTTGGTTTTGGTGATGAATTGATGGGCGTGCGTGACAAATGGAGGCTCGAGGGGAAATAAGGGGAGGAGGATTAGGCACAGGAGGAGGAGAGGGAGAGTTAGAAGATGGGGAAGAGGAATAGGAGGAAGAAGGGGTAAAAGAGGAAAAAGGAATAGAAGGATGAAGAGGAAGAGGAAAAGGAGTAGGAAGAAAGGAAGGGAGGGGAAGAAGAGTAAGAGAAAAGGAAGAGGAGAAGGAAAAGGAATGGGAGGAAGAAGCGAAAGAGAAAAAGGAATAGTAGGAAGAAGAGGAAAAGGAGTAGGAAGAAAAGAAGAAGGGGAGGGGAAGAAGAGAAGGGGAGGGGGAAGAAGAGGAAGAAGAAAAGGAGTAGGAGGAAGAGGAAAAGGAAAAGGAATGGGAGGAAGAAGAGGAAGAAAAAAAAGTAGTAGAAGAGAAAAAGTAAGAAAGGAAGAAGAGGAGGGGGAAGAGGGTGGTACTAAGGTAGTTGATCACTCTTATCTCACATCAGCCGGGCTATCTCAAGCTAATCATCTCCATCTGCTTCCTGCCCGTTCCTTTCTCCATCTCTTTCGCCTTCTTCGTCGTTTTTTTATGGTTGCTTCACTTCGTCTCATTATATCGGTAAAAAAAAAACTATGTAAGTATTAGTTTCCATTATTAATTTTATTTTTTGGTTGATGGCAAGTGTTTATTTCCGCACTTAGTTTCCTTGTGCATAGGCAGTTTGCTTTCGGAATTCCTTGCGAGAAAAAAATTTGTATGTAATGTATATGTATATATATATGTGTGTGTGTGTGTGTGTGTGTGTGTGTGTGTGTGTGTGTGTGTGTGTGTGTGTGTGTGTGTGTGTGTGAATGTGTGTGTGTGTGTGTGTGTGTGTGTGTGTATTAGAATAAAGAAATGCCAGGCAATAAAAATGAATTCAAGATAATAAAGATAATGATAACACAGGCGCATTTAATGGAGTGCGAATGAACAGGAAATAGAAGTTAAAACAAATGTACGAATTAGCGGAGAACGAGCGAGCCAAAGGAACGTCGTCGGGCGAGCGCAAAGGAATACGAGAATGCCTGACGAGCGAAGGAACCAGAGGCTTTTTCGCCGCTGCCACAAACGTTACGAGAGGCGGGGCTTTTTTTTTTTTTTTTTTTTTTTTTTTTTTTTGTTGTGTGTGTGTGTGTGTGTGTGTGTGTGTGTGTGTTTGTGTGTGTGTGTGTGTGGTGTGTGTGTGTGGTGTGTGTGTGTGTGGTGTGTGGTGTGTGAGGAGAGAGAGAGAGAGAGAGAGAGAGAGAGAGAGAGAGAGAGAGAGAGAAATTTAAAATATATTTCACAACACAGCTAGCCTCCGAAACTGATATTAAGATTAGGGTAAGGAGGTCGAACGAGAAGAGAGAGAGAGAGAGAGAGAGAGAGAGAGAGAGAGAGAGAGAGAGAGAGAGAGAGAGAGAGAGAAGAGAGAGAGAGAGAGAGAGAGAGAGAGGGGGGGGGGGTGCGGTAGGTGCCGGGTGCAGGATGGGACTCGCGCTGCCGGGCGAACAGATTCCAGTTCTTCCTTATTTTATCGGATTTTTCCCTTCCTCTCGGCGCTTTCTGTACTCTCCTTCCGTTTCTTTGCGGGTAGTGGGCGGGTATTGGTACCGACGAGGGGTTCGAGGGGAAGGTAGGGCGGTGGGCGGGGGAGGAAAGGGAGAGGGGAGTTGTGTGGGCGGGCGAGGACTGGCACCCTGTCTGGACGGGTGGGCGGCAGGCAGGCAGGCAAGGCAGGCAGCGCCACAGCCACCACCAGGCCAGCCGCCCCAAGGTTACACTCGCCCTCAAGCCCGGGGAGGAGGAGGGGGCGCCAGGTGGGTGTGAGGGCTGAGACGCTGGTGACGGGTGGGGAGAGTGGGTGGGTGTGGTGACAGAGTTGGGGGGTTGTAGGCTGTGTTGGGAAGAGTTTTTTTTTTCTCGCTCGCTCTCTCTCTTTCTCTCTTCTCTTCTCTATTTCTCTCTCTCCTCTCTCTCTCTCTCTCTCCTCTCTCTCTCTCTCTCTCTCTCTCTCTCTCTCTCTCTCTCTCTCTCTCTCTCTCTCTCTCTCTTCTCTCTCTCTCTCTCTCTCTCTCTCTCTCTCCCTCCCTCCCTCCTCCCTCCCTCCCTCCTCCCTCCTCCCTCCCTCTCCCTCTCCCTCTCCCTCTCCTCCTCCTCTCCTCCCTCCCTCCCTCCCTCCCTCCTCCCTCCTCCCTCCTCCCTCCCTTCCTCTTCCTCCCTCCCTCCCCCTCCCTCCCTCCCTCCTTCTTTCCCTCCCCACCCTTTTGTTATAGGCTTGTTTACTCTCTTCTGTGCGCCTGTTTGCATCTCCGTAAGCGCGTGTGTTTTAACGAGATGATGGGACGTCAACCCTTTTGCATCGGCGACTGGCAACAGAAAAGCACTCGTTACTGCGGGACATCAACAGGAGAAAGGAGTCGGGTGGAGGTGGCCGGTGTAACGAGGCGTGGCGGTATAAGGGGGAGCGCTATTCCTGGGGGGGGGGGGGGGAGGGATGGGAAGGGAAAAGAGAAGGGAAAGGAAGGGGAAAAGGGAGGGAAAGGAAAGGAAAGGGAAAGGGAAGGTAAGGAAATAAGGGTAAAGGATGAATTAGATTGGAAGGGGAAGAAGGGAAGAGGAAAGGGAAAACGAAAAGGAAGAGGAAGGGGGAATAAGGAAGGAAGGGAAGGGAAGGGAATGACAAGAGGGGGAGATTAGGGTAAGAAAAGTGCAGTTAGATTACACCGTATTACGCCCATGCCCCACGTGTATGCGTGTTAGGGAGGGGGGGTCCGTGGCTGTAGTGGCAGAGGGAGGGGGGGGGGGCAGAGTGAGGGTTGTAGGCGCTCATGTTTTTAGGCGAGTTGAGTTTTAAAAGGCATGATCTTTCGGGGGAGGGAGAGAGTGAGTTATAAGCGGCGCGAGCTGTGAGAGTGAGCAAAGGCAGAAGTGAGTGAGTGAGTGTGAATGAGCGAGTGAGTGAGTGATGGGCGGAGTGAGTGAGTGATTACTAGTGAGTGAGTGAATGAGTTAGTGCGCGTTCGTTCTTGTCACGTGAATAGGATGGTTGTGACGAAAGGGAAAGGGAGAGAGAGAGAGAGAGAGACCCCCCCCCCCCGTGGGAGGGAGGAAGAGAGGGAAGGGGGAAGAGCGCTCACAAGATGAGGACGAAAAAGAAAATAATGAGAAACCCTTCTCGAAAGCTACACGGAGGCTTGAAGAGCCGGTTCACGTCTCCAAGGTTTCATGAGAGTTGTATAATTGTGGGACAAAAGTTTGGCGGGCCGGAATTTTAATGAGGGAGCCGCGTCATGAGGCTGAATGCACCGGGATGTTTTCTTTTTTTTCTTTCTTTCTTTTTCCTTTTTTTTTCTTTTCTCTTTCGCGTTTGGGCAAGTTTGTTTCTTCGCGAAAAGCTTTGTGTCGGCGGTCGCCAGTTGTTGTTTTTTCTTTTTCTATTTCGGCAAATTTGGGGGTTCCGAAATTTGGTTTACGATGTTTTTTTGGGGGGGTTTATTGACTCCCGGGCGTCGTAAAGGCGGGTTAGGGGTGGGCGGGGAGAGGGATAGGGAGGAGGGGAGGGGAGGAAGGAAGAGACACATCAGAATAAAAGCGGAACCAAAAAGGGGGGAAAAGAAGTCGCAAAATTTTTGTTTACGACTGACGCGCTGAGGATGATGGATCGTCCGCTTTAAGATTTTTTTCTTCTTTTTTTCTTCTTGCTCTTTAGGCATGGACGGCTGCTGAACTTTTTTTTTTCTTTTTTCTTTTCTACAAGAGTGTTTACAGCGTATTTCAGTAAGGTACACTCGAGTGCCTTTGGGAGAGAGAGTCTCATAAACGCGGAAGACTTTCACGCCGTCGGGAGAAGGACAGAGAAATCGCACGCCCCCGGGGGAAGGTGAGGTGGGGGGGGGGAGGGGGTGGACGAACAATTGGCATTTACTCTGGATGTGGAGGCTGCGAGGAAGCGGCGGGGAAGGTCTCCGAAGCAGGATACTGTGGGGGACTGTGAGGTAGTGTTGGATTTTGTGGGGTACTGTGAGGATGTGGTGTACTGTGAGGGTACTGTGAGATACTGCAGGATACTGTGAGGATGCTGTGGGGGGTACTGTGAGATACTGTTGGATGCTGTGAGATACTGCAGGATACTGTGAGATACTGTTGGATACTGTGAGATACTGAGGATACTGTGAGATGGTGGATACTGTGAGTACTTGATGATGATGTGGGTACTGTGAGGTACTGTGAAGATGTTGTGGGTACTGTGAGGTACTGTAAGAATACTCTATGATACTCTGCGTTACTCAAGGACGTCTGTATTCCGAAGTGAGGACAAGAAAGTGATAAGCCTGAGAGAGAGAGAGTCCGGTGTCAGTTTTCCTCCCTTTGAATGAAGGGATTTGCGGAGGGCGCCAGCTGGGTGGAGCCGCCCGCCCCGAGAGAATTGGCGGTGTAAGAGGCTTGCTCGAGGAGGAGTTACCTTAAGGAGGGCTGCTGCTACTCCTCCTCACTTCCTGGATCTTCTGGTGTTTATTTAACCCCACTTGCTTGTTTGGGTTGGTTTGATTTTTTTATTTATTATTTGTTTTTATTTATTGTTTTTTACTTGTCATTATTAATATTGTTGTTGTTATTGTTATTGCTATTTATTGTTATTGTTATTGTGTATTTTATTTTATTATTATTATTATTATTATTATTATTATTATTATTATTATTATTATTATTATTATATTAT
>NW_020869584.1:90430-102930 GCF_003789085.1 Penaeus vannamei | reverse complement strand
GGCGGGGGGGGGGAGTAGGGAAGGGGTTGGGGTGTGGTTGGGGTGTAGGGAAGGGGTTGGGTGTAGGGCGGCTTGGGGTCTAGGGATGGGGTGTAGGGAGGGGTTGGGGTGTAGGGAAGGGGTGTAGGGAGGGGTTGGGGTGTAGGGAAGGGGTTGGGGTGTTTGGGGTGTAGGGAAGGGGTTGGGGTGTAGGGACGGGGGGGTAAGGGTTTTGGTAGGGTTGAGGTAAGGGAAGGGGAAGGGGTTGGGTGTATGGATTGGGGGAAGGGTAGGGGTTGGGATGAGGGGAGGGATTATGGGTAGCGGTTGGTGTAAGGAAAGGGGTCACGGGTAGGGGTTAGGGTAAGGAAAGTAGTAAGGTTTAGCGGGGTCAGGGTAGGGAAATGAGCATGAGCGATCGTAGTTAGGGCAAGGAAAACGGTTAGAATTACCGGGGTTAGGGCGGCGGCAGGAAGGAAGGCGAGGGCGCAGGCAAAGGCACACGCTGTTTGTTAGTTCTCACGAGTGGAGGTGCCACGTGTCCCGCCCGGCTGACAGTAGCTTCCCAGACGCCATTTTTTTAGCCGTTTATTTCATGAAGAATAATGGAAATTGCGGTTGGCGTGCGGTGGCGTGTGCAAACATCCCTGGCCTTGAGTGACGCCGTTTTATGAATGCACGAAAGCAGAGGGAAGAGTCACGCTCGGTGTGTTGAGACAGACAGACAGAGGCTGACTGGCGAGCGGACTGGCAGACGGATGCGTAAATAGACCGGCGAGACTCGTCTTTCTTCGGCCGAAAGGGAGGGTGGGAAATAGGGTAGGATAAGGCAGGCCGTAAGTAAATAAGGGTATGGTTGGCACGCACGCTGGCGCTTGTTTTCTCTCCAAACGAATCCCGGAAGCGGTCGGTAGTTGGCACCCTCATTCCGCGCCCGTAGTTGGCACCCCCCCCCCCCATTTCGCGCCCGTAGTTGGCACCCTCTTTTCGCGCCGTATGAGGCTTAGGGCGTCGATGATGGACGTTTTCGCGGCTGAGGGAAGGGTGGGAGGGGGGGGGTAGGGAAGGGGTCTTGGAGGGGTAAGGCTGAGGTGGGGGAGGTAGGATGAGGTGGGGTGATGTGGGGGAGGGGGTGAGGTGGGGGGAAGTGGGAGAAGGGGTAGGATGTGGTGGGAAGTGGGGGAGGGGAGAGGGAAGGAGGTGAGCGAGTTTCTCCGAGGGTGTGTCTGATTGGGGTGAGCATGGAGCGTGTGTGTGTGTGTGGGGGGGGGGGGGGGGTTACTGCATATCTGGGACAAATCAAGAGAAGGTTTTCAATTTGAAGGGAAGGCTTCGGGGAGCAGAGAGGCGACCGGGGACGAGAAGCAGCGCGGAACGGAGCCCTGAAAGCGAAAGACAGTCCGAGACGTATATCCTCTAAGGCCGAGGCGCTTGTTGCAGACGGGGACGTGGAGCCGAGAAAAAAAAATTATCCCGACTTAACTGAATGTATTTTTTTCTTATTTTTTATTTTTTTTTCCTTTCTGTTTATTTTTCCTTTTTTTTTCTTTCTTCTTTTCGAGCGAGAGAGAGGGGAAAAAAGCGAGTTTGAGTGTCCCATTGTCCGAGCGTCTCCGGGATTTTCTTTTGTTAAATCTAATTATCTTTCTGCAATTAAAGGTCTGGGACTCCGGGAGATCATCTACAGGGAAAGGTGGATGCGCGTCGGGTCTGTGTGGATGCTGCGAGCGGATGGGCGTCTGGGGAAGCGGTCAGCGTCGTGGGGTTTCCTTTAATCTCTCTTCCGGTGATGAGGGGGTTGGGGAAGGGGGGAGGGGGGAGGGGAGGGGAGGGAGGGGGGGAGGGAGGGGGAGGGGAGGAGGAAAGCAGAGGAAAGGGTTGATTTCTGGTCCAATTGGAGAAGAGTTGAGAATATCCGGGAACCGCCTTTTCCCCTTCTTCCTCTTCCCCTTCCCAATCCCTCTTCCTCTCCCCCCTCTCACTCTCTCTCCTCTTCCTCCTCCCACTGTATCTCCCTCTTCCTCTCCCTCTGCCACTCCCACTCCCTCTCCCGTTACCGTCATACCATTCGAGGTCATTTTAGGTCGTGACCTTGCCTCATCAGCGGTGGGGGTCACGCTGAACAAATCCGCCCCAAGGCTTTTCGGAAGAACAGGCGTTGATAACAGTGCCAGCGAATACCACCTCGTTAGTGCCAGTGAGTAGCCCGAGTCAGTAGCCGCGAGTAGTCTCGAGTCAGTGTCGGTGAATAGCCCCGAGTTTAGTGCTAGTGAGTAGTAGTGCCGGATCAGTAACAGCGGGTTGCCCAGATCCAGTGCCAGCGAGTATCCCCGAGTGCCTCTTCGCTGAGTGCCATTCTGGAGGCTCTGCTACTTCAGACTACGCGGTAAGCTGTGTCAAAGAGCGCAAGGGTCGCGGGAAGAGACGGGGTATTGTGGCCGCACTTCAAGCAGCTATTGATAGTGCCAGCGGCGAGGCATTGTCAAGTGCCACTAAGAGGGGCTTCGGCTAATGACTCGGCAATATTCGGTGCAGTGAAAAGAACGGCCGTGTCACTGCCGCCGTGGCGCTCTCACCTGGGCCGGGAAGGCGCTGGCGTGCTCTTATTATTCTCTTCATTGTTAGCAGTATTTGTTATTATTATTACTGTTCTTTTTATTATTATTACTTTTATTATTCTTCTATTATTATTATATTCTTATTATTATTATTATTATTATTATTATTACTGTTATTATTATTGTTATAACTATTATTTTGTTGTTGTTATATATTTGTTATTGTTATTTGTATTTGTATCATTATCAATGGTATTAGCGTTATTAGCTTTATTAGCGTTATATTGTTTTAATCTTCATGATCATACGCATCGTCATTAATATGACCTTAATCACCATTCATTAATATTTTTATTGATGTTGACATTTTATAAACATCATCATTACCATCATAAAATTTTATAATCCTTTGATCTATACTCTTATATTCTGTGTGTGTGTGTGTGTGTGCGGTGTGTGGTGAGAGAGAGAGAGAGAGAGAGAGAGAGAGAGAGAGAGAGAGAGAGAGAGAGAGAGAGAGGAGAGAGAGAGAGAGAAGAGAAGAGAAGAGAGAGAGAGAGAGAACAGGCACTGTCGCCGTTCACACATCCCATCGTAAAAACAAAAATAGATATAAGAGAAAATATATAAACTTTAAACATTTTTTTTTTTCGGGCATCGTCCTCGGGGAAGCTCGTTGGGCTCTCAAACCGCAGCATAAATTCGGATTAGATCAGAGAGGCTTTTGTAGCACATTTAAGACTCCGTGTCATCTCCGAGGCGGGGTGGGCGGGCGAGGGGAGGGGTGGGGTTTAGTGGTGGGGTGGGGGTGGGGGGTTAGGGAGGGAGGGGAAGGGGGCGTATCTTGGCGTATCTGCTTCGCTTGCACGGCGCCAGGGAGGTGTTTTGGACGAAGGGAGTTTATTGCAGTTGTGTATGATACGTGCCCTCACTCTCACACCCCACTCTTGTCTCACTCGGTCTCACTCATCCTCACTCGACTCGACTCAGACTCGACCTTTATTCTGAATTTTAATCATATTGTGATACGTACTAAGAGTGATTTTTATTCGCTGGAATTAATCCGTCGATCGGCGCGGCGAATTCGGATAACCCGAACTTCCCGACGCGAGAGAAACGACTTCGAAACGAGATTGATTAATGCGTCGGAATGCGCGGCTCTCGGGTCGCGAAGTTCGGCTCGGTCTCGCCCGCCGCTTCATACACGGGCGGGCGGGCGGGCGGGCGGGCGTGGGGGGAGCGGGGCCGGGGGAGCGCTCTCGCCGGCACGCCCCACGCCGCCCCGCCGCTATTTTTTTTCTTATTCATTTTTGTTTATCTATTTTTATTTATTTATTCTTATTTATTTTTATTTATTTTTTTATCTTGTGATTTTCTTGTGGGTGTTGCTGGTGACGTTAGAATGCCATTATCATGGGGTTGTTTGTGTTATTATTGGCCTGATACTGTGATTATTATTGTATTTTTTTTATTTTCTATCAAATCCATTACAACCAACCGTTGCCATTGTCATCTGGATCATTATAAGTTTTTTCTTTTACGAAAAGTACGTGATAGTTTATGGTTTGTTCTGCAGCGATCTGATTCAGGAAGCAAGAATTGGTGCCAAGGTGCTAGTTTTTATTTATTTTTTTATTAATGTATGATTATTGTTCATATTTGATTCTTGTTCATATTTGTTTTGTTTTATTTTTTTTCGTTTTTTTTTTTGTCTTTATAATCTTAGAATGTACGTTGTATAGTGGTTTTTTTCTTCTCCCTGTCGAACATTTTCTGTCCTTTTTTCACGCGCGCTTGTTTCCTTTTCTTCCTTTTTTCTTCGCACCGATTCCTTGGGGATGTTTGTAAGGTCGCCGAGCCCCGAGACGCCGTCGTGTAGAGGCTGCGTTCGTGCGTGCGTTGACGAGCGAGTCTCCACGCACGTCAGTCTGCGTTAGGGGGCAAGGGGCATCCTCCCTCGCTCTCTGTGTCTTTTTCTTTTTCTCCTTTTTATTTTTTATTTATTTATTTTTTGTGCTGTCTTTTTCTGTCTGTCTTGCGCTCGATTTGTCCTTTTTTCGTTTTCGTTTTTTTTTTTCTTTTTTTTTTTTTTTTTCCTCTTACGTTAATATGTCTACCTATATCATCCTCCCTACTTACTGTTTGTTTCACGTACATATTGTCTCGTTCTCCCCCTCTTACTATCTTCCCCTTCTACCTTCGTCTTCCTTCCCCAACCTCCTTCCCTATCCCCACCCTCCCTCGTCCCCATGTTTGACCCTCCAGATCGGACCCCGCGAGCGCCCAGGCTTGACAAGGGCCAGTCGCTTCCCGGGGGCTGCCTGACAACCGCCGGGGAGAAGCTGGCCCTCGTCGAGTCGTCCGTGCGGGCATTTTAAGGAGGAAGGCTTTATGGATTGCGAATATGTACACCTCTCGTAACGAAGCCCTCTCGCCGCGGCCTATCAGCTGTCCAAAGTTACAAGGCAATCTCCCCCCGGCGCATAAAGAGGCCCTTTGTGACCCCCGACGCCGCTCGAGGAGGAGGAGGAGGAGGTCGGCGCGCGATTGAATTAGGCAGCGAGTGGCGCGCGGTTCGAGAGGTGCTCCGGAGGGTTGCTTTGCTCGCTTAATGTGGCGGGTTTGGAGGGGGAGGGGAGGAGGAGGAGATGGGATGGGGGGTGGAAGGGGTGGGGAGTAGGAGGGAAGATGATGGGGGAAGGGGATGCGGGGAAGCGGAGGGAAGGTGATGGGGGAGAGGGGGGAAAGAGGAGGGGAAAGGGGAGGAAAGGAGGGGAAGGGGAGAAGGAGAAGGGAAGAGGAGGGGAAGGTTATGGGAGACGAGGGAAGGAAAAGAGGGGAAGGTTATGGGAGAGGAGGGAAGGAAGAGAGGGAAAGGACAGGATTTAAAAGGTGGGGAAGGGGAAGAGGGAGAGGAGGAGAAAGAAGAAGAGGGGTTAGAAAGGTCGGGGAGGGAGGGTTGGATTTGGGGAGGCGGTGTTGCACTGAGAATCGTTGTTGCAGCGGCCGGAGAGGTGTGATCCTCTCGCTCGCACGACCCCCCCGTCCCCATTTCGGAGGTCTTCGGCTTACTCGGGGTTGCTCCGGTCGTCTGCACTCGCCTGCTTCTCTCTTCTTATGGCTTTTCTCGTATCTTTATATTCTCCCTTCGTGCTCTCTGCACTACCTGCTTTTTTTTTTCCGATTTTATTGCCCCGCCTTCTTCTTTCTTTTTCTTTTCTTCTTATTATTTTCTTCTTCTTTTTCTTCTCTTCTCTCTTCTTCTCGTCTCTTCTTCTCTCTCTCTCTCTCTCTTCTCTCTCTCTTCTCTCTCCTCTCTCTTCTCTTTCTCTCTCTCTCCTCTTCTCTCTCCCTCTCTCCTCTCTCCTCCCCCTCCCTCTCTCTCTCCCTCCTCTCTCTCTCTCCCTCCTCCTCCTTCCCTCCTCCTCCCCTTCCCCTCCTCCTCTCCCTCCTTCTCTCTCCCTCCTCTCTCCTCCCCTCCCTCTCTCTCTCCTCTCCTCTCTCCCTCCCTCCCCCCTCTCTCTCTGAGGCCATGCATAAGGCGACGTGCGAGCGGCGAGTGGAGTGAAGCCACTAACGGGCAGTTTACGAGCAAGCGAGACTCAATCACGCAGCGCCGAGTCGAGGTCTGGCGTTGGCGTTGGCTCATGCCTCTTGGGAGACGGTCGGGGGAGATTACCCAAGGATGCTGGGGGAGGATCTTGGGGTGGATCTTGCTCATCTCATATACCGGGAGGGGGTGGGGGGTGGGGGGTGGATGGGTGAGGGGGTAGGGAGGGGTGGGTGGGGGGGATTTGGTCTTCCTCCGCTTCTCTTTTCTTTATTCTTCTTTTTGATTTGATTTTTTTTTCTCTTCTTTCTCTCTCTCTCTCCGTCTTCTTCCACTCTCACACTCAGTCTTCCACTTCTCCTCTTCTTTCCAACTCCTTTTCCTTCTCTCCTCCTCTCACTCCTCTCCTCCTCCTCTCTTCCTTCTCTCTCCTCCCTCCTTCTCTCCTCCCCCTTCCCTTCCTCCCCCTCTCCCCTCTCCTTCTCCTCTCCTCCCCCTTTCCTTCTCCTCCTTCGTCCTCTCCTCTTTCCTCTGGATTGGCCACATTTACAAGGATTCGGAGATCCGCAGGTGACAGCTCCCCATGCCATTTCCTCCTCTTCCCCTTCCTCTTTCTCTCCGGTTTGCGTCGAGTCAGCCGCGCTTCTTATCATGCTCTCTTGCAGGGTTGCGAGAGCTGTCGCCCACGTGTAGGCGGGAGTCTTGTTCTCTGCGTGTCTTCTCTCTCTCGTTTTTTTTCTTTTGTCTGTCTGTTTTTCACTTTCTGTTCTCTCTGCAGTTTTTCTGTCCTTTCTCTCCTCTCTCTCTTCTCTCTCTTCTTCTCTCTCTCTGCTCCTTTCTTCTCTTCTCTCTCTCTGCTTCCTCCTCCTCCTCTCTTCTCTTCTCTGTCTTTCTCTCTCTTTCTTTTCTCTCCTCTCTCTCCTCTTCTCTCTTTCTCTTCGTCTCTCGTCTACTCTCTCTCTCTTCTTCTTTCTTCTCTGCTCTCTCTCTCTTTCTCTCTCTCTATCTCTCTTCTCTCTCTTTTCCTCTCTCTCTCTCTTCATTTTCATCCCTCCTCTCTCCTGTCAGGCTTCTCCTTCATCCTCGTTCCACCTTAAATTCCTCCTCTTCGTATCCTTCTTCGCTTCTCTTCCCTTCCATCTCCCCTCTTCTTCCTGTTATCTGGCACCGTTCTCCTGATAACCCGTATCATGGCTGTCCTGCATCCGGCGAATATGATTGGTTGTTTCCTTTGAAGGCAGGCCTTTGATTGGCCACTTCCTCTCAAGTCATTTACGTGCACATGGGTCGTGGGATCAGTGGGCGGCCGATTCCAGGTGTCTGAAGGGATGGGGGCGTGGCGGGGAAGGGGTGGATGGGGGGGGAGGAGGAGGGGGAGTGGCAATTTTGCGTGAAGTTTAGTTTTCCTTTAATTTTAGTTTTCCTTTAATTTCCTTTAATTTTCCTTTGACGGTGTTCGTGGCGAGGGGGTCGTCTTTCATTGGCGAGAGGGGAGGAGGTGTCTCGATGGAAGAGCCCGCTGGGGGGGTAACTCGACGGAAGAGCCGAGGCACTTTTTGATGTCTCTCTCTAACGCTGTTTACACGGTTCTTCGTATACTTGTGGAAAGTGGGGTTGCTTTTCTCTCTCTTTTTCTTCTTTTTTTTCGTGTTTCTTTTGGTTGTTGGAAAGTGGGGTTTCTTTTCTCTCTCTTTTTCTTCTTTTCTTTTCGTGTTTCTTTTGGTTGTTGTAATTTTCGTGGTCTCGCCGCAAGAGGGAGGGCGAAGGTGGGGGCGTTCACCTCTCTTGCGGCTCATTACCGACCTTGTGCTGAATGCCATCGCCTCGTTCCTGGAGGTTTTCGTGTACGAGGGAGGCTCCGGCGGCGGTGTCGTAGACGTCGGGGGTTGTTGTGGCAGTCGGGTTTTGATGGGTTTTGAGACCTTTAGACTTTGTTGGTGTTGCGTTGGTGTCGGGGAATGCGAATAGGGTGATGGCGAAGAGCGCTAGGCTGGCTGTCAGGAAGAAAGAAGGAAAAGAAGAAGGGAAAATCGACTCCGGTACAGGCATTTCATTTGTGACTCAAAATGGGCCCTTTATTTTTTTTTGTTTCCCCCTCGTCACTTAGCTGATCCCATGGGTCGCACCTCTTACTCCCCCGCCTTATTCCCTCCGTCCCTTTGGCTCCGTCAGTCGCATAGGCCTTTCCTTTTCGCGTTTCTTTCAAACAAAGTCAAAAAAACAATCCACACAAACAAACAAATGTTGTGCCTTCTATCTTAGGTCACTAGGGGTGGTGCATCCCTCTTGTTCCCTTTACCACGTATCTCTCTCCCTTCTTTCTCCTCTCATAAGTCTTACCAAATGGTGTATGGCGCCCTAATCTCTTGACTCTGTCCTTTCCTGTTCATCTTCCCTTACTTTCCCCTCTTTCTTTTCACCTAGACTTTCTTATTCATCCCATATCTATACAACTACTCCTNATAGATGTGGACGTTTGTTGGAGAAGAGAAGGCGAGGGAAGAGTGGGATAGAAGATGAATGTGGGGAAAGGAGGGAAGAGGGGTAGGGAGGGAGGAAAGAATCCAAAGGACGAAAGAGAAGAAAGCGATGGAAAAATGAAATTAATATATTTTTTATAATAAACTGTGACATAGGTAGGGCACACGAAAGGGGGGGTTTGGAGGGACGTGGAAAAGTGAGGGTCCTGGTCGTTGCCAAGGGGTCGAGGGGGAAAGAGACCTAAGGGAGATAAAAAATAAATTTCTCTCCCATTTGTCTGTTCCTTTCCGTTTCTCGACGTAATATTTTCATTAGCGTTGGGGGATTTTGTTTTTTTTTTTTTTTTTTTGGGGGGGGGGGGTAGTGCTAGAAGGTGATGGGGGGGCGGGATGAGGGTGGGGATTGGGTGAGAGTGGGGCGTGGTGAATAGAAAGAGATATCGAGGTGCAACCATCTTATTTTGTAATTTTGAATTTTTTTCTATCTTGTTTTTGGTTGTTGTTTTGTTAATGTGTGAGTTGTGATTTGTTGAATTTTTCCCAGGTTTAAAAATTGTAGTATATTCGATACGCTTTATCAAAATGTGTGCCATAGGTATAGCCACGGGAAGGAGCGCCCACATCCGCCGAGGCGCCCATTGGGATGCTGGGCGGAGATAGCGATACGGGTCGAGGCTGCGGCCGACGGTCGTGTCAAACCAAGCTGGGCGCGCGAGGCTTTCCCTGCGGCCGATGACAGTCGTTGAGCGGCTGTTATAGGATTCAGTTTCCCTCCCTCCCTCCTCTCCCCTCCCTCTCCTCTCCTTCCTCTCTTCTCTCCACTCTCCCACCCTCCTCTCCCTTCCTATTCGCCCGCCCATCCTCTCATCTTTCCTCCACCCTCCTTCCTCGCGCCTGCCTCCCATGACCATTCCTTACTCTCCTTCCTCCCAGGACCCTCCCTTACCATCTCTCCCTTTCTCCCTTCCTTCTCTCCCATTCCTCCCACCGTTCCATTCTCTCCCTTCCTCCACCCAAGTCCTTCCTCTCCTTACCTCTCCTGCCACCCTCCTTAACCTTTCTTCTCTCCCTTCCTCCCTCCCTCCTTCCTCTCCCTTCCTCTTAGGCTGGCCCACCCACCCACGCGCCGTCCAGTTCCTTTTCCTCCCTGCTTTCTCCCTCCCTCAACTGTCCTTTCTTTTCCGCCTTTCCTTCCTTTCCTCCTTCCTCCCTTTCCTTTACTCCATCTCTTCGTGTCCGTCGTTGTTTTTGTTGTTGTGGTGGTTGTCATTATTAATGTTCTTCTACTTAGTCTTATTCTTGCTCTTCTTCTTCCTCTTCTTCGTCTTCCTCAACCTCCTCTGTCTCCTTTCTTCCCTCGTCCGTCAGCCTCAATCTCCGACGACGCCTGGTGCGAGGAGTGCTGTCAAACGAAGTCAGCTGAGAGGAGTTGCGACAGGTGCTTGCTGGGCCTTCTTGTTGATGTGTCCTTAAGGAGCCCATTTAGTCTGCGTCCGATTGTTTGCCCGGCGGCTTTGTTCGTGCCACTTCTGGTGTGTTGGTGGACTTGCGTGTGTTCTTAGTATGGTGAAGTGGGAAGGAAGAGGAGGAGAGAGGAAAGAGAAAGATAGAGGAGAGAGAGAGAGAGAGAGAAGAGAGAGAGAGAGAGAGAGAGAAAGAGAAGAGAGAGAGAGAGAGAGAGAGAGAGAGAGAGAGAGAGAAAGATAGAAAAAGAGAGAGTGAAAGAGAGAAGAGAGAGAGAAAAGAGAAGATAGAAAGATAGAAAAGAGAGAGAGAGAGAGAGAGAGAGAGAGAGAAAGAGAAGAGGGGGAGAAAGAGAGGGGATAAGAGAAGGGAGAGGAAAGAGAAGAGAGAGAGAGCGAGCGAGCGAAGGAATGTGTTTTAACTTTTATACGGCATTTTGTATGTAAGGTCACGCCTTCTGTTTTTGGTATCCTCCCGCTCTCCCCCCCCCTCCCCCTCCTCCCCCCTTTCTTTCCCTCCCGCCCCCCCCCCCGCACCATCCGCGTCTGCCATGCATGGCGGCCGCACACAGCAATGGCCGATTTATCTATTTCTTTGCACGTTATTGGTTTTCCATTTCCTGGTAATTGACAATGCATGTTTATTGCGTCGCCGCTGATATAGTGCCCCGTGTAAAATGCCTCGCCTCGGGTGAGTTGTGGGGTTGTTATGATTGGGATGTTGCATCTCTCTCTCTCTCTTTCTCTCTTTTCTTTCTTCTTTTCTTTCTTTTTTCTCTTTCTTTCTTTCTTTCTTTCTTTTCTCTTCTCTTCCTCTCTCTCTCTCTCTCTTCTCTCCTCTCTCTCTCTCTCTCTCTCTCTCTCTCTCTCTCTCTTCTTCTTTCTTTTCTTTCTTTCTTTCTCTTTCTTTCTTTCTTCTTTCTTTCTCTCTCTCTCTCTCTCTCTTTCTCTCTTCTCTCTCTCTCTCTCTCTCTATATATATATATATATACTATATATATATAATATATATATTATATATATATATATATATATATAATGTGTGTGTGCGCGGGGTTCGAGTTTGCTTCTTTCTTTACATACAAATGACTGAATATGATCACGTGTGCACGCATTTTAGTACGGCGAAAGAGGCCCAGCGTATCGCCGCACAAGTGAGCGCGATGATGGATAGCCTGCCTGAAACAGCGGCGAGGAGCACGAACAGAACAGTTGTGTGTTGGATGCACAGCGCGAGGTTTGGGGTTATCACACATGTGCCTCTCGTGTCGACAGCTGTTGGCTCTGCTAGCTCTTTATGCGCCTCCCCCTCGACTGCCTTACAAGGGGGCCGCTTGAACCAGCGTTGTGTACAGTACTGCATGTGTATACGGTATTTAACACGTACATGTGCATCGACACGTGTACGCACCCCTCCACACACACACACTATTTATTTATTTATTTGTCTGTTTATTTATTTATACAAACATACATGTAGATGAATATGGTTTGTGTTTATTTGATTTTTTTTCAATTTTTGTTATGATTGCTCTTCGGTTTTAGTTGCCCTCTTTTCCTTCCTCATCGTCTCATCCCTTCCTCCCTTCCTTCTTCGCTTTCCTGCAATTTCTCCACGTCTGATTCTGACTTTTCTTCTCCTCTTTCTTCGTTTTCTCTTTGTGTGTACTTCCGTTCTTCACCATCTATTCTTTACGGCCGCCTCTTTCTCCTCATATTTTGGCGACTCGGGTTTCGACGAGATAACTCAGGCTATAGATTGCGGCCTCGCGAATCGGTCATGATGGACGGAGAAGGAGGAGGAGGAGGAGGAAGAGGAAGAGGAAGAGGAAGAGGAAGAGGAAGAAGAAGAAGAAGAAGAAGAAGAAGAAGAAGAAGAAGAAGAAGAAGAAGAAGAAGAGAAGAAGAAGAAAGTGGAGAAGAAGGAGGAGGGGGAGGGAGAGGGAGGAAGTAGAAAAAGGGAAGGAGCAGGAGGTAATAGGAAGAAAGGAAAGAAAAAGAGAAGCAGAAGGGAAGGAAGAACAAAAGGTGGACGAGGACGAGGAGTAAGAGAAAGAGACGTCGAAGACACCGAAGAAAAAGGAGATAAACGGATAGCCACAGTAAATAGATCAAATCTCATTTTTTTCTTCTTCCCTCCTTCTTTCCCTCCTCCCTCCTCCCCTCCTCCCTCCCCTCCCCCTCCCTCCTCCCCATCCTCCCTCCCATCCTCCCTCCTTCCCTCTTCCCATCCCTCCCATCCATCCCCCCCACCCCACCCCCCTCCCCCCCCATGCCTCCTGCCACCACGGCCGCTGGAGTTGGCAGAGTTAACCGTTGTTGCTGAAGTTCTTAATTGGTGATAACGCCGTTTCAGCAAACGCGTCGGAATCGTGTTGTTATCGGTGTGCTGAGTGGTTTAAAGGCGGCGGCGGTGGAGGGTTGTGCAGGGCGGGGCGGGATTAGGGGATTGGATTGGGGGTTGGGGTGG
>NW_020869584.1:80430-85430 GCF_003789085.1 Penaeus vannamei | reverse complement strand
TCCTCCTTCGCTCTTCCTCTCCTTCCTTCCTCACTCTCTTCTTCTCCTTTCCTTCTCTTTCCTCGCTCTTCCCCTCCCTCTCTCTTTCCTACCTCTTCCTCTCGCCTCCCCTTCGCTCACTCTCCTTCTTCTCCATGCTCTTCTCTTCTTCTTCTCTTCCCCCTCTTTTTTCTCTCCCTTCTCCTCCTCTTCCTCTCCTTCCCCTTCGCTCACTCTCTTCTTCTCCACTTCCTTCTCTCTCTTCCTCTTCCCTTTTTTCTCTTCTTCTCCTCCTCTTCTCTCCTTCCGCTTCGCTCACTCTCTTCTCCATCTCCTTCTCTCTCTTCCTCTTCCCCTCTTTTTCTCTCTCTTCTCCTCCTGCTTCCTCCTTTCCTTCTCTCACTCTCTTCTCCATCTCTTCTCTTCTTCTTCCTCTTCCCCTCTTTTTCTCTCTCTTCTTATTCTTCCTCTTATCCCCTTCGCTCACTCTCTTCTTCTTTCCATCTCCTTCTCTTCTTTTCCTCTTCCCCTCTTTTTCTCTCTCTTCTCCTCCTCTTCCTCTCCTTCCCCTTCTCTCACTCTCTTCTTCTCCATCTTCTTCTCTTCTTCTCTTCCCCCCTTTTTCTTGCTCTCCTCCTTTCCTCTCCTTCCCCTTTCGCCTCACTCTCTTCTCCATCTCTTCTCTTCCTCTTCCCCTCTTTTTCTCTCTCTCTTCTTTTCTCGCTATTATTCCTTCCCGGATTTTCTTCACCTCCTCAAACATCCTTCTTTGCTGATCGTTCGGATTTTTTTTCTTTTTCTTTTTCTTTTTCTTTTCTTTTTCTCGGTATTTCCCCTTTCTGTATTTTCTTTTCCTTCTCTTTGTTTCATTTTTTTTGTTGTTTTTGTTTTTGGTTTATTTTTCCTTTTGTTTTTCTTTTTTTCTATCTTTATTTTCTTTTTTCTAATATCATTTCTTTTCTTTTCTTTTTCATTTTTCTCATTTTCCTTCTTTTCTGTATTTTCTTTTGTATTCTCGTTCCGTCTTTGTTATTTTCCATTTATCCCATTTATGACGTTTCTTTTCTTACTTAAAGTGATATGTATTTTTTCACTATTTATGATATGTATTTCTTATTCTTATTTCCTCTTTATCTGTATTTTCTTATTGTTATTTTGATCTTTTGTGCCTGTTCTTCGTTTTTTTTTATTCAATGGATACTTTCTTCTCTCTTTTCTCTATCATTTATCCTTTATCTCTCTCTCTCTCTCATTCTCTCTCTCTCTCTCTCTCTCTATCTATCTATCTATCTATCTATCTATCTATCTATCTATCTATCTATCTATCTATCTATCTATCTATCTATCTATCTATCTATCTATCTATCTATCTATATATATATATATATATATATATATATATATATATATATATATATATATATATTATACTATATATATATATATATATATATATATATATATATATATATTATATATATATATATATTTATATATCCTTTCACCTTCCACCCTCTCCTCCCCATTCCATTCTCTTCCCTCTTCCCCCTCCTCCTCCTCCACCCTTTCTTCCTCCTCCGTCTTCACCCCCCATCCTCCTTCTTCCTTCGCCCCCCCCTCCTCCCCCTCGTCCCTCCTCCCCTCCAGCATCCGACGTCAGTGGAAGAGGGACACAAGCGCCTCGCCCGCGCTGTTGTAGCGAGCAGGTGGAGATCTCGCTAACCCCCCCCCCCCCGAAGCCTCTGTCCGCTTATGCTACCTGTACCCTGCCCCTTACCCATGCCCTGGCCCCTACCCCCTGGCCCCACCATGCCCTGTTCCCCCTACCCATCCCCCTTGGCCCAGCCTCTGTCTCCTACCCACCCCTACCCATACCCCAGGACCTACCCTTTCCTCCTCCTACCCACGCCCTTGCCCTCTACCCATGCCCTGCATATACCCTACTCTACCCACCTACCCCTACCTCCCTTCCCCCCCCCCCCCTCCCTCTTCCCTAACTCTAGCCTCCGCACATCCCTCCTTCCCCTTCCCCTCTCCCTTCCTCTTCCCTTGCCCCACCCTTCAACCTGCCGCTCCCCTTCCCCCTCCCCCCCCCCCCCACTGCCACACCCTAGTCACCCTTCCCGTTGTTCCTTTCCTCCCCCTTTACCTTACTCCTCCCTTTGCTTCTTACCTGAGAATGAGGGAGAGGGAGGAAGGGAAGGTGTGTATGAAGAGAAAGAGAAAGAGAAAGAGAGAGATAAAGGGAAGGAGGGAGGGGAAAGAAGAGAGAGAGAGGGAGAGGGAGGGAGGGAGGGAAAGGAGAGGAGGAGAGAGAGAGAGAGAGAGAGAGAGAGAGAGAGAGAGAGAGAGAGAGAGAGAGAGAGAGAGAGAGAGAGAGAGAGAGAGAGAAGAGAGAGAGAGCGAGAAAAGAGAGAAGAGAGAGAGAAAGAGCTGCGGATGAGAGAAAAGAAAGAGAATGAGACAGAGGAAGAGAAAGGGACAAAGAAAGAGAGAAAGAACGACAAAGAAAGAAAACAAAGCAAGAAAGAGCAGCGGACGAGGGAGAGGGAGAGAGAGAGAGAGAGAGAAGAGAGAGAGAGAGAGAGAGAGAGAGAGAGAGAGAGAAGAAAGAGCGGACGAAGGTACTCCAGAAAGGACAGGACGGACGTGTGTGCGTGTGTACGTGTGCGTGTATGTGCGTACGTGCGCGGACAGGTATGTGCGTTTGTATGTATGTGTCCACGTGTGTGTTTCTTTTTTTTTCTTCTTTTTTTTTTCTCTTTTTAAGGTGAAAGTCTGGGAAAGAAGGAGAGAAAGAACGGACCGGAAAAGAGGCGCCATCTTGGGAGAGAGAAAAGAACTGTTATTAGCTGATCGTTTTCCGTTTGCTAGAGAGAGAGAAAAAAAAAAAAAAAGAAAAAGGTTTTGTGAAGGGAGAGTGTGAAGATGGTGAAGATTGTGAAGATGGTGTGGTCTTTCGATCTCTGCTAATTGTTGTTTTATTGCTTACTTTTATTATTTACTTTTATTTACTCATGTTTTCTTTTCTTTTTCTTTCGTTTTCTGTTCGTTGCGATTTTATAGATTTTTCTTCGTATTTTTTACTTGTTTTTATTTTTGTGTTTTTTTTTTGTGTTGTTGTTCTTGATTATCTTCTTTGTTATAAATCTCTTTTTTTTTCTTTTCTTTCTTCTTTCTACCTTCAGTTTTCTTTGTTTCTCTCCCTCTCCTCTTTAATTTGATATTTTTGTCATCTTGTCTTCTATCTGCTCCATTTTCCTTTGTTTCGCTCTTTGTTTGGGTTTTTGCTTTTCTTTTTTTCTATTTTCCTCATTTCTATTTATTGTCTTTACTTTCCTCTGTCTCTCTTTTCTCTCTTTTTTGTATGATTCATTTCGCATTTCTTTCTCTCTCTCTCTCTCTCTCTCTCTCTCTCTCTCTCTCTCTCTCTCTCTCTCTCTCTCTTCTCTCTCTCTCTCTCTCTCTCTCTCTCTCTCTTCTCTCTCTCATTCCTGCGTGGTCTATAAAAAGAAAAATATACAAAAAAAACGAGAACAGAAAACAATAACAATAAAAATCGAATATGGAGAGGATCACTATTTGTCGAGAGTTGAAATCACCAGAATCCACGCGCCTTTGCAGTGGTAAATAAATTCAGGTGCGTTAGATCTACTGTTTGTTGTTTGTTGTTGTTGTTGTTTGTTGTTGTCGTTTTTGTTTCTGTCTTTTATCCTTTTTATGGTAGTTTGTTGTTGTGTTGTTGTTTCATTTGACGGTGTTTAGTTATTTTATGTGGTGCTTTTAGGGGGTTTAGGTGCGTGTGGGAGTTGTTTTTAACAGTTGGTGGGAATATTGTAATGTGTTGTCTGTCCTGTTTGTCTGTGCCTCTGTTTGACTGTCGCACTGTCTGTATGTCTGTCTGTCTCTCTCTTTATTTCCTTCTTTCTCTGTCTGTTCTTCTTTCTCTCTCTCTCTCTCTCTGCTCGTCTCTCTCATCTCTCTCTCTCTCTCTCTCTCTCTCTCTCTCTCCTCGTCTGCCTCTCATTCTCTCTCTCTCTCTGTCTTCTGCTCTCTTTCTCTCTCTCTCCCGCTCCGTCGCCTCTTCTTCAAATCTCATCTCTCTCTGCTTTCTCATCTCTTACTTTTTCTCTTATCTCTCTCCTCTTGTCAGCATTAGAAATTTCTTCTGAAGGCGATATACCCGGTATATTCCAAAGGGGTAAGTGACGGCCTTAAAGACGCTAAGAGCGGATGAGGGGAGAGAAAGAAAGAGAGCATCCGAGAAATTACTATTTTTTTTTCTACTCGATATGGAGTCCTTTTTCTAAATGCTTGACTAAGCATATGAATAAAAAGTAAAAGATGGTGAAATGTAAAAGTATGCAAAATGTAAAAAAATATTGAGTCATTATTTCCTTTTGAGCGAGGGAGAGAAAGAGACATCGCTAGAAATACTTAGCAATATTTTTTTTTTTCTAATGCTTACTAAGATATGAATAAATAGATGGTGAATGTAAAATGTAGAAATTGAGTCAATTATTTTTTTTCTTTTTTTAATGCTTACTAAGATACTGAATAATAGGTAAAAGATGGTGAATGTAAAATGTAAAAAATATGAGTTACAATTATTTTTTTTTTCTATTTTTCTAAATTGCTTACTACGATACTGAATAAAAAGTAAAGAAGGTGAATGTAAATGTGAAAACTAAAAATGAGTCACATTATTTTTTTTTCTTTTTTATATTGCTTATAAGATTATAGAATAAAGTTAAAGATGGGTGAATTAGTAAAAAATGTAAAAAAAAAAATGAGTCAATTTATTTTCCGTATTTGTTAGTTACGGTCACTGGAGCGCGCAATATAATCGCTGGTGTTTTCGGTGTTTTGCCTATTATCTATTCCTTTGTTTGAACTGTGTCAGAGAGTTATATGTCTATTTCGTGTCCTCTGCTCTTGTAGTGCTTTATCGTCGAATACAGTTATGTATCTCACTCTCTCCGGCCCAGGCACGCCCTCCCTCTCGAGCCCCCTGCCCACAG